>CM050167.1:79170933-79328433 GCA_027410445.1 Discoglossus pictus | reverse complement strand
TTAATTATTAATTAATCCAGAGGAAGGCAGACAGAAACAAAACATAAGTGGAACTTAGCCAATCAACTCAAAGAGAAAAAAAAAGAATTCCTTCCTGACCACAGATACTGGCAATCGGATTTCTCCCTGGATCAATACTCTATCTCTAATTATCCAGGATAACCGAATTCCCTTTTTAATTAGAAATAAATCCAGTCCCCTTTTAAAGTTATCTATCGAATCCGCTGTCACCACCTCCTCTGGTAGAGAATTCCACAGATTAACCACTCTTACTGTGAAGAACCCTTTTCTTTCTTTAAGGTGGAATCTTTTTACTTCTAACCTCAAGGGATGTCCTCTTGTCAGTTGAAAACCTCTTGGCACAAAAAGCTCCCTTGACAAATCTTGATACTGACCCTGGATGTATTTATATAAGGTAATCATATCTCCTCTTAGAAGTCTTTTTTCTAGAGAAAATAAGTTTAATTTGGTTAGTCTTTCTTCATAACTTAGCCCCTCCATTCCCCTTATTAGTTTTGTTGCCCTCCTCTGTACCTTTTCCAGCTCTAAAATGTCAGTTTTATGAAGTGGTGCCCAAAATTGTACTCCATATTCCAAATGAGGGCGTACTAGAGATTTGTATAGTGGCAGAATTATATTTGCTTCCTTTGCTTCTATACCCTTCTTAAAACATGCTAATATTGTATTTGCCTTTGCAGCTGCTGCTTGGCTTTGAGCACTGTTACCTAGGTGGTTGTCCACAAGCACTCCCAAATCCCTTTCAATATCTGATACCCCTAGATTTGCTCCATTAAGATTATTAATTGCATGTCTATTTTTCCTTCCCAGATGCATAAATTTACATTTGTCCGTATTAAATCTCATCTGCTATTTAGATGCCCATTCCTCAATGTTATGTAAATCTCTTTGGAGGAAAAGCACATCATTATCTGATTTAATTAGCTTGTACAACTTTGTGACATCAGCAAAAATGGAGACACTTTTTTCCAGTCCCACCTCTAAGTCATTAATAAATATGTTAAAAAGGAGAGGACCTAATACTGAACCTTGAGGAACCCCACTTACCACATTAGTCCAATTGGAGTATGTTTCATTTACAACAACCCTTTGCTTTCTGTCTTTTAGCCAGCTCGCAATCCATGAGCAGATATTTCCTGCAATTCCTGCATCTCTTAGTTTGCACAATAGTCTCCCGTGTGGCACTGTAGCAAAAGCCTTTGCAAAATCCAAAAAGACTACATCCACTGAGTTGCCTTAATACAGGTTCCTACTAACCTCCTCATAGAAACTAATTAGATTTGTTTGACATGACCTATCCCTCATAAACCCATGTTGACTCCTACTTATAATAATGTTCAAATATACATATTATTGTATATTATCCCTTATAAACCCTTCTAAAAGCTTCCCCACTACAGAAGTGAGGCTCACTTGTCTATAATTCCCCGGATTTGCTCTCCATTTTTAAATATAGGTATCACATCAGATTTTCCAGTCATCTGATAGAGACCCTGTGTTGAGTGAATCTTGAAAAATTAAATATAATGGTTTGGCTATTACAGAACCCAGTTCCCTCAGTACCCGTGGATGTACTCCATCAGGACCCGGGGCTTTATTAACATTTAATTTTTTTCCTCCTCTTAACTTTTTGGATTACTTCCTGCATTAACCATTTATTCGGCAAAGGTAGTGTAGCCCCATTATGTTGCAGTGTCCCCACCACTAGTACCTCCCTTGTGTATACCGAAGAAAAGAACCTATTTAGCTCATCTGCCTTGTCCTGGACACTAATTTTCAGACGGCGTGTCACATTGTAATGATCGTATAACTTCCTTCCTCGCCTTCTTCCCATTAATATACTTAAACAATATTTTAGGGTTAGTCTTATTCTCTTTTGCAATTAATTTTTTCATTTTCTATTTTAGCCAGTCTAATAGTCTTTTTGCAAGCCTTGTTTCCTTGTACTCCCGTAAAACAGTCTGTGTCCCCTTTTGTTTGTATAATTTGAATACCTGTTTTTTACTCTGTATCTTGATCTTGAAATCATTGTTAAGCCACATTGGATGTAATTTACACCTTGTACTTGTATTCCCACTTGGTATATGGTGATAAGTATATATATTTAGTATGGATTTAAATGTTGTCGATTTATGTTCAGTGTTTTTATCTATCAGTTCTCTGTCCCAGTCTATACTTTGTATTGCTGCCCTAAGACCGTTAAAATCTGCCCTTTTAAAATTAAGAGTTTTTGTTGGCCCCTCTAAATTTTTAAAGTTTTTCCCAAAGGTTGCCCTATTTCAACATTTGATACTATATCAATAATATTTGTGATGATCTAAGATAGCTTCATTTCTAGTAGGCTCTTGTATAACCTGGGCCAGATAATGAACCTGCTCCCCTTAGCTGAAATGCTGGTCTCATTTATCCAGTTTATTTCAGGGTAATTAAGATCTCCCATTATTAGAACTTGCCCATGCTTCGCGGCATTTCCAATCTGTAACAATAATTGTATTTCCTCCCTTTCAGCTATATTTGGGGGTTTATAGCATACTCCTACTAATATTATTTTGGAATTTGCTGCTCCGCTATTTAACTCTACCCATAAACATTCAACTTTATCACTAGGTCCACCATAAATATCTTCTCTGACTATGGGCTTAAATTAAGGCTTAACATAGAGACAAATCCCTCCTCCTCTTTTACCATTGTCCCTATCTTTTTTAAATAGGTTATAACCATTCAGATTAACAGTCCAGTCATGAGATTCATCCCACCACGTTTCGGTAATGCCTCTTAAATCCCATTTTACAGTAATTGCTAATAATTCTAACTCTCCCATTTTTCCTGGCAAGCTTCTGGCATTAGCAAGCATACACCTTATGTTATGAGTCTGTAGTTCTGAAGTGCCTGCATATCTACTTGAGTTACTTAGTAATACCTCCCAATTGACTATACTACCCCTCCCCCCATCTCCTCCCCTATGAGTTGTTCATTCATCCCTTAATATATATATATATATATATATATATATATATATATATATATCCCAGATTTTTTGGTGCTCCTACGCCCATGGTCACTGTCACTGTTCAGACACACTTTCAGTACTTCTCTAGACAATTATAGGGAAATTGTTCCACTGTAAGAAGGAAGTAAACAGATATTTTGACTTCAAATTTGAAGCAATAATCTAAATAAACTTTTTTTAACGGTGCCAATGTCCCATTAGCTGGTTTGGCTGTTCCAACGTAAATCCGATAGCTGAGCTAAACAGACTTTTATCTTGGTATAATTTGCTAATGGAAAGCGACAAAGCTACTGCTGGGGCAGTAAGTACAAAGTACTGCGGGCCCACAAGAAGTTAGGGACCCTCTGCTACCTGCAGTAAATGGGGTCTCTTTATTTATTAGGGGAGAGGGGCAGATAAATGCGATCTCAAAACTTGCATATATTTATCTGCTTTATTGACATCTACTGGCCTTGTATAGAGAAGTTGCAGAGAGGGCCCAATTATTTTGCACTGGGGGCCTCCATTTATTAGCTCTGCTACTGCTAACAGTGTCCAGCACTTCACACTTGACCAGCAATGCAGCCTCATTCTATTGCTGCGATTTTGAGATCTAGGCTCGCAAATGGAGGTTGCAAGCTACTTTGCAATTCAATTGCCTTCCGTTTGCGGGCTCCGATCGAGTTACTTGCTACGAGCTGCGATCCATTGCGATTCGCCAAGTTACTTCCCTCAAAGCCTTTGATCTTTCATGGCCGCAAGAGTTGCAGCCACTAAAATCACAAATCACTATTCAATTGCTCCGATTTTCCCTCGTGAATCACTCCGTCAAGCCCGCAAATGGCAAAAATCGAACCACAGGTTACTGGGACCAAGGAGGTTTCACAAAGGGCTTACTTACAAATCGGAGCACTTTTAAAGCAAACATAAATTCATTTCAGCACTGTAAATGGTAGGGAACACAATGGTTGACATTAGAATTAAAAGCACAACATTATCAAGCTCACACATCACCAAAATAAAATACTTTATGTCATGTTTATTTTCCGTCCAAAGTCCTACGGGCTTCAACCTCCAAGCCTGTAGGACTTTGGAATCCAACCTCCATTTTTTTCAAAGTCCTACGGACTTGAATAACGATTTACGGGATTGGAGGTCAAAAATGAAATAAAGTATTATATTTTGGCGATGTACATACTTGTGAATGTTGCGCTTTTAATTCTAATGTCACCCATTGTGTTCCCCATCATTTACAGTGCTGTATGGAATTCATATTTGCATTTAAAGTGCTCAGATTTTTCGTTCTTGAACCACGAGTTACGGGCTTGCATCTGCGATCATGTTCAAGCCCGCAAATGCTACTGCCGAGAGCATAGTTTCCTTGCGACCGGTGCCTAACTTTCGGGCCCAGCCAATTGAATAGCAGAGTAAAAGTAGATCTACTAAAACCCGCAACTCAATCGTAGAAAATTGGCTAATTGCACTCAAGTTACAGCCTTGAATTGAATGAGGCTGATGATCTTTAGTACTAGCAGTGTCCAACCCAAATTGGTCATCAATATTGGGAAAGCTACTACCCTACCTTCTCAGGAGGCAATATTTGATATGTAACATAATTAGTCCCATAATAATACTAAGTTAGATAGAGTTAATAAAAATAAAACATACACTATATGGCAAAAAGAACAAATGGACCATAGGACAAGGATGATGTACTTTAACTATGTTATAGATGCTCCATGATTGTGCAGATCATTGAGTATGTTTCACCCCTAAATATATGGTGCTATCCAGAGAATGAGAGTTTATTCTGACCTTGATTATGGTGCTTTCAAGTAGTTCCCTATTTTCTGGTTATATAGTGCCGTACAGCCTCACTAGACTGTAGTTTATAATAGCATGAATGTATGTTTACTGGATACCTCCAGTCATTTTCCTGCTTAATTATATTCTTAATGAAACTTACATTTTTCAAAAATATTTTTTTTTTATTGTGCAGTTAAACACAAATTCATGATGTTGGTATATACATCAGTATGGATGTTGTCAGCCAAATGATGGAAGCAGCTACCCACTAATTTTTTAGTAGTGGAAAACAAAATGTGTGTGAATGGAGACTAGTCACAATGTCTGAGACGGCTTGTTACTTAAACATAAAAATGTGAATAATTGTAAATTTAGCCAACATGTTTTTTTTTAAATAAATGACAGCTTGGTATCTGTTATATAAAACCAATACCGGAACTTAGAATTGAATAAGAAGTGCATAATTTGTGAGAGTTGTGAACATCTACCTAGGTTGTATAGTGATTATTGTACTGGCAGGATGGCACCTCAAAAATAGCTTGTTTCATTTTGAAGTCAAGTAATTTGGGACCAATAAAGAAGGAAATTGTTTTAAAATTTCTTTCAGACTGACTTACTTTCATGCAGTGCCTACTGGGTGGAAAGAGGCATGGGAAGATTCTAATTAGACACAGCCTCATGGACGGATCCACTCTCACCCCATGACACTTAAGACAGAAGCATAGCTGTTTTAGGCTGCAACTCCAAATTACAGCCATTTCTATCTACCCTAAATCATGCCTGAAATATTCAGCATTGTTTGCGCAACTCATGTATGATAATATGCAGCTAAATTTGTGGCACTGAATACTTGGGACAGAGACGTAGACAATGGTGCTAATTAGCACATGAAAGCACAGGATCTGCTGTTTTGGATATTAATGCACCTCAAACAATCCTGAATATATAGTGCTTGCAAGGCCGGATTACACATTAGGCTAACTAGGCAGCCGCCCAGGGGTGCTTCCCTGTGAGGGGTGCCACTTATTAAAGAAAATTGATTCCTGGCTTAAAAAAGTGGAATGTTGCAGTTCATAGACTGGCTACTAGGGGGTAACCACTTAGAATAAGAGAGTAACAACAGGAAAGAGAACTTACACGTACAGAAAAGGCAAAAATGTGTCCGTGCATAACTTGCAAACTCACTCACAGGGGCTCCTCTACTTCACTGCCTAGGGGCTCCAAAAAAGGAGATAGGGCCCTGAGTGCTTGGTCTAGTTTGATTGCCACAGGAGGAGAGTGCAAGGTAAGCACCATCAGTCTTAATTTATTGTATTATGATGTTTACATTTTTGTATTGTATTGTTTATATTTTTATTAAGTTTCCTCCCCACTCAATTTGGGGTTTGTGTTTAAAACAAAAAATTTAGCTATTTACATCTAGCTAGGGCTTGGTACATTATTGCTTCGATGAAAGCAGAAATGAGTGGTACATGAAAACCATTCTCCCTTTTTGTTTAAACAGTCAATTCTGCCTTGGTCCAATGGGCATCTCTACTGAGAGAAATACTTTTGCTGATCCCACAAGTATAAACAATCGGTAGACTGCAGTGATTAATGTCAAAACTTTAAATAACCACTGTACTTTAGGAAAAACTTCAAGTGTTTGTGAAGGATGTAACAAATTAATAGCATTTGCTATTATATACAGGAGAATCTTAATTTTAGCAGACTTTGCTAAAGTTTAGGACAGACATGCCTTTGATCCTTCCTGTTCAGTGTGTGATAAGGGTGGTTACCAAACAGGGAAAGCAGGATGTTCATTTTGTGGTATGGCTGCTTGCATCTATGCAGGGTAAGGGGAGAAAAGTAAAATAGTGAAAATTGTACTTGCACTCCAATGAAGCCAAGTTTCCTAAACCCCTCTCTCCCCATTACTGAACAGAGCATGTACCCCAACTGCTCCTGAGGACCACACAAACAAATGAAACATTTCCCAAATGACAGTGGTCTTTTAATTAGGTAGAAGAATTACACAAATGTCTGCAAAAGGTTTCTTGGTAACACTAAAGAAAAAGGTGTGTAGCACAGTTTGCAAGCATATCACCACCCTGAAATATGCCAACCCTACAATATTCGAAATAGATTTGATGGCAGTTAAGAATTAAAAGTACCAACCTGTCTGATCATTCTATTTACCTGAAAATCTTATCTTAATTAAATATCAGGATAGTCTTATACTTATCTCAGACATGTTTAATTTCCTTAACTGATAGACGCGGAGGCTGCACAGGCTCCCTGGGTCAGCCCGTAGCGTGACCCAGTGGAGCCTGTAAGGCTAAACAGCCAATCAAGAGCGTCGGGGGCGGGACTTCTGCCCGTGTTCGCACGTCGGTCAGAACAGCGCGGTCTCCAGCCTGGAATTCCACCCTCCCACCCTGTTTTTTGTTGAGTGTTAAATTTGTTATTGTTATATTCATAATTTAAAAATAAATAAATAAAAAGATATACTGTAGATATATAATAAATATTCATATTTATAAAAGAAAAAGAGAAATATAAAGGAATGTTAGAGGAGATGTGGCATTTATTGTTGTATAGTTTCTATGATTGGCTAGGCGGGAGGTGAGTTGCCCGGCCCACTGGCCTAAGTGGGTGTGGCCCTACCTTAATATAAGCATTGGGGCAGGCCCAAGGCGTGAGGTCAATGTCCGTGGCCGGGCTCCTCCCCCTGGAAGGTATTATGTAAATTATATACAGGTTTTTATGTTTATATTAAAATGGTTATTTATGAATAAAAGCTGTGGCCCGTGTTTCTCCCAATTGGTCGTGGTCCTGGGTCATGTGTTTTACCCTAGCACTTATAATGGAAGGCTGATCGACTGTATCTACTACCTAACTAGGGGTGTATTTCAGGTTTTTTTCTGCCAGAGGCCTGTTCAGATTTGAGTGCTTCTCCTTCCCTCTTGCTATGTCTCAAGTTTACCACACACCTATATAGAAAATCATAAGTGTATATGTGTCTAGGTAAGTACACAATAAGCCAGAAAGTGCCAGGTAGACTTATAGACAGATTATTCTCTATACAGACATTTCTGTGCATATTCCATGGCATTGCATCAGCAACTTCAGTCACCCCGGTGAGCCCTAAAGACAGCAAATCATGACCTCTTGTTCTTTCATTCCTCTTTTTCTGGAAGTTACGTCCTCTAAGTTTATGATTCTCAACCTTTTTGATCTAGACACCAACTGCTAACCTCCCACTGACCAAGAAATCCTACTTTGACATAATGAACAATTTGAACTGGAGATGCTACAAGTGACACAGTTGATTGCATTTAGCTTGCTCAATATTCCTTCTATGATTTTGATTAATGGCAGTGGTCTGTATAAACTGGTGGGCTCTCCTCATCCCTCTTTGATTCTGAGCACTGGTAGATAAGGTATCAAGGACGATCACTGGTCCTAGGACCATGTTTTGTAAACAACTGCTCTAAGCCATACATGAAGGTCATGAAATCTTTCCTTAGACCGAGAGCTTTGTCGCTCTGCTTTGAATTGTTTCATCCATTAAAGGGGTTAACTGCAGCGCCTTGAGTCTAGCATCATTATTTCTGCATGGAGGACAGGCAGGGGAGGGAAACGCCTGTTTCTATCATAACCCATCTTGTATTTACGATGTCTTACTGCACTGTACACTCTATGGCATCACAAGCCTATTAAATTTATTTACACAAAACTGTTAAGCGACGTAATAAAAACTTCACCACCAGCTACGGAGGCTGTAAATGATTTATCCTGATTATAAAAGTTAGCAGTTTCCTGAGTATTTCATCCCAAAATGCAAAAGGAATTTAAATTGCATCTGATGGAGCATTGGGAATAAAGCCAAGACATAAGTGGTAGATCCTAAACAACTTTTTTATGTATAACACTGTGATTATGGGGAGCGGGTACAGTTTTTACAGGGATTAATGTTAATCTAAGGGATATGTATTTCTTGGGAGAATTTTTAACTAATAGATCAAAGGGCCATTGTAGAGTGGGAATAAATTAGAGGGGCATTTATCTCACTATAAGTGCTCTTCATGGTGTGAAAGAGCACAAGATTCTATATTAAAATTTAGATTATACGTCTGCAAGTGTTCAATCTTGCAATGTGCTTTGGGGGAAAGCTCTATGGACACTGGATTCTAAGCTCAAAGACAGGGCCCTCGATCTTTTCTAATGTGTTAATTTTGTTTTGCCTTGATCACAACATATGTATAGCGCTACAGAATATGTTGACGCATTACAAATAAACAATAATACAATTATATATTGGTTTTTTTAAAGACATTAATAAAAGCTAAAAATCTAAGCTCTTAGGTTTGTTTACAAACACACTCCTAACTGTCCCATGATTAACAACATCTGCTGACACAGAGCATTGAAGGCTCCATGAGCACCAAGATTTATAGTTTCTCCCTGAACTTCAGGAATGCGGCAGGGTATGTTAGTCCCCAACTGTAGCAATTCCAGCAGTCCTTTATCTGCACAGATGAATTTGTGAATGGTTACCTCTATTTCTGCTTATGCTCTCGGCACGGAACTACTGTTGGGAGTTTGTCTGGGAGCTTGTCAGAGTCTCATGTAAACAGACATTTAATTTATAAACTTCTCTGTAAAAAAAGAACATATTAAAAAATGTCAAAAAGTATTTCAGCATGGTTTTATGAGAACGTTACAGTCGTGTGCTCCAAGTTGTTCTAAATTAACTGGCCCTTTAAGAATATAAGAAGCTGTGTAAATCGTGAGCATAAAAGCATTTTAGGTAATATCTTTATTTTAGTAGACTTGGCTTTTGCCATTTTTATGTTTTCCACACTTCTTGAAGATTGAGGGGTGTGTTTTCCTGATGGTTATTATCTATTTAAGAGTGAAAGAAGGTGAATGGAGGGGATGAGGGATTTATTGATTAATTGGTGATTTTAGGCAAAATTTCAGCATGGGGCTCCTCGCCCCACAGCTTCAGTAGAGGCAGCTTGTAAGTATATATGCAAGCCTTCGTGTCCTGCTCTGTAACCACCTCATTTTGTTTAAAAAATAAATATGACTATAATGGCAGCTTCCTTCTAAAATGATGACTTCCTTGGAAAATACTTTTTTCATGACTGATAGGGAAGCTAATATTGTCAGTTTGTTGCATATTTTCCAAATATGGGACGTTTTTGCTAACCTACAATGGTCCTTTATTTACTTGTTGTGTTTCTTATTCCAGTCAGCATCAGGAATTCATTTATCAAGGTTGGAATGAAAAAGAAAAAAGTATTAAATGGAAGTCACCAATATGATATGCATTTATATTGTCACTAGCGACTTGCCCGTCAAAAAATGACGGTCAATAAAATGTAAATGTTGTGAAATTTGTTTGCAACACAAAATGAGTCACCTACATTTGTCCCTTATTTTTTTTCTAGAAAATAAAAACACATAATATTTTTTAACTTTTTATTTTTTTAACTTTCAACTTATATTTCCCAAACATTAAACTTTGTAACATGCAACTTGTATATGAAACATTCGTTCAACATTTTGTTAACAATACTAACACTTTTCAATACATATTTATAACTGACTTTATTAACTTACAGTAAGTAATTTTTTTTAACAATAACATGCTTTTTATCATTTGTAACATATTTGTTAAACTCTTGTTAAACTAAATTAGCATTGAATCCAGAGGAAGGCAAACAATAAAAAAACCCTATTGAAAATTGTCCAATTGTATCAAAAAGGGAAAAAAATGAATTCCTTCCTGACCCCATTAACTGGCGATCAGATTTCTCCCTGAATCAATACTGTGTCTTTAAATAATACATTTCCAAGAAAAAATCCCCCACAGCCTTTACGTTATTACCTTTTATATATTGTTTTCTTCTGATCAACCTACTGAGGTGGGAGGAGACTTTGAATGCAGAGGAAGCTTCTCTCTCTCCTTAGTTGGAATCTTGCACTTACAATTGACAGTATTTTAATAAGACTTATTAGTTTCCTGAGAAACTAGCAGAATCAACTCTGAGAAGACTATGGAAGTCTGCAGTACAGAATAATTGCATAAAAAAGTAAAAACATGTAATTGTTGCATTTATTTATTTACTCATGTTTTGTACTCTAAAACAATTTGTGCATTATCAAGCTTAGTTATTCAAAAGACCATATAGAACGAAATGGGACCCAAGTGATGGTCCTTTTTAGTCCTGAAAGCAATCTCCTATCCAATCTTTGAATATAAATGTTATTAATGATCAATGCATGATTAAAAAGTCTAGCTCTTCATGTGCATTGCATTTGTTATTTAACTACTTTAAGAGGGAAAGGAAGCAGTTAGAGATACTGTATATCAAATTGGCATCACAAATGTCATTTACACATAAAGAAAACTGATTTTACAACTTACAAAGTTTTTCTTTACATGAGTTCAGAAATCTGCATTTTAAAACTGTGAAATTGCAGCTTTGCAACAGTCCTGGACCTCCTACTGACTACCTCTAACTAGGGTTTGCAAGTCATTGCACCAATTGCATTATAAAACTCTATAAAAAAATCAGTTGCTTCCTCTACTGGTTTTACTAGGTACAGCCAAGTACAGTTTTAGAATGAGGTCCAATGAGGTGTAAGTATATTTTTAACATTTGCAGTACTTATTTTTTATGCAAAGAAAATGTTTATAGTGTTTTAAGTATTTCTCTTTTAATTTCACAATAACAAATTGGTCTTAGTATTTTTTAAAGATATACATCTTTATGGAACAATTATAGCAACAGTGGGGTATTTTTTAAAATCTTGGGCCACCAACCCATATAACTAGCTCGATATGTGACATAATCAAGAATAACATGAATTTACTTTTTTCATTAAGACACAAATCTACAATATACAGCACAATTTTTTATTTGATAACAATGATTGTTAGCCCATGGTTAACTCTCTTTGTCTCCTAACAAGTAACTGTTGCTTTCTGTTTCCCTATTCCAGAAATCTGGGAACTTAATTCATTAAAGGCACAGTTAATTACCAATTACAATACAGACCCCCACAAACCCATAATTAACCCTGTCCCTCATGTGAGTCAATAAAGACCCCCATAAGCCCATAAATAACCCTGGCACTCATGGGGGTCAATACAGACCCCCATAAACCATTAATTAACCCTGTCACTCACGGGGGTCAATATAGACCCCCATAAGCCCTTAATTAACCCTGTCACTCATGGGGGTAAATACAGACCCCCATAAGCCCTTCATTAACCCTGTCAGTCATGGGGGTCAATACAGACCCCCATAATACATATAATTAACCCCGTCACTCATTAAGGTCAATATAGCCCCCCATAAGCACTTAATTAACCCTGTCACTCATGGGGCTCAATATAGACCCCCATAAGCCCTTAATTAAACCTGACACTCATGGGGGTCAATACAGACCCCCATAAGCCCTTCATTAACCCTGTCACTCATGGGGGTCAATACAGACCCCCATAAGAACTTAATTAACCCCCTCACTCATGGGGGTCAATACAGACCCCCATAAACCACTAATTAACCCTGTCACTCATGGGGGTCAATACAGACCCCCATAATACATATCATTAACCCTGTCACTCATGGGCATCAATACAGACCCCCATAAGCACTTAATTAACCCCCTCACTCATGGGGGTCAATACAGACAGCCATAAACCCCTAATTAACCCTGTCACTCATGGGGGTCAATACAGACCCCATAATACATATCATTAACCCTGTCACTCATGGGGGTCAATACAGACCCCCATAATACATATAATTAACCTTCGCACTTATGGGGGTCAATACAGACCCCTATAACCCCTTATTTAACCCCGGCACTCATGGGGGTCAATACAGACCCCCATTAACCCATTATTAAACCTGTCACTTATGGGGGTCAATAGAGACCTCATAAGCCTCTATTTAACCCCATAATTCCCATAAGAGTATATTATGACCATTATGGGCCTGTTACAACCCAACATTAACCACATAAGTGCCATGACGGTCCTCAAGGACCATCATGACACTAAGTATAAACACTACACTGCACTATACCCCCCAATAAAACATTAAACATCAACTAAACACCCTCAACACTAACCTATTAACACCTACACTACCTACCTACACTACCTACCTACCCCCTAATAACCCCCCACCACTCTAATTACAGAAAAAAAAAAAACTAAAGTCACCAAAAATAAAAAATCTACATTACATAAAATAAAAAAAACTAAATCACCAAAAATAAAAAATCTACATTACAGAAAATAAAAAACCTAAGTCACAAAAAATAAAAAAGGAACATTACAAAAAATAAAAAAATACATTTTAACCCCCCTACTACAGAAAAAAAAACAATTACACATCTGAAAAGGACATACATATAATACATACAATACAATACATACAATACAAATAAAATGAAATACAATACAATACACCCCTATCTAATATACAATACATCCTATCTATCTAATATACATCACCCAATCTATCTAATATACAATAAATACAACTATCTAAAATACATCCTATCTATCTAATATACATCCCCCAATCTATCTAAATAAATACCACAATATAATATACAATACATGCTATCTATATAAAACACATCCCCATATCTAACATACAATAAATGCTATCTATATATAAAATAATCTAATTCTAAGCTAAAATAAAATAATTAAGACCACTTACCTTTGCAGATTTCCCTTCAGAGCAGCCACCTAGGGAATAAAAAATAAAAAATGAGTGCAACACATTTACAGTAAATAAATAAACATTCTAAACATTCTAAATATTCTACTCACCATTCCAGCATGTCACTGGCCTTCTTCTTTTCTTCTTCTCCGGTGCGGCCCCTGTAAAAAAACAACATAACATTAGTACACATACATAAACATAAAACAAAGTAAAATAAACATTATCTACATTGTACTTACCTCCCTGCTATGCTGTTTTTTTACAGGGGCCGCACCGGAGAAGAAGAAAAGAAGAAGGACAGGGACATGCTGCAAAGGTGAGTAGATTATTTAGAATGTTTATTTATTTTACGCTTTTTTACCCTAGGTTGCTGATCTGAAGGGATATCTGCAAAGGTAAGTGGTCTTAATTATTTTATTTTAGCTTAGAATTAGGGTTTCTATATAGAGATAGCATGTATTGTATATTAGATTGTGGGATGTATATTATTGTATATTCGATAGATTGGGGGATGTATATTAGATAGGTAGGATGTATTGTATATTAGATTGCGGGATGTATATTACACAGATAGTATTTATTGTATATCAGATAGATTGGGGGATGTATTTTACATACATAGGTTTTATTGTATATTAGATAGATTGGGTGATGTATATTAGATAGACAGGATGTATTGTATATTAGATAGGGGTTTATTGTATTGTGTTTCATTTAATTTGTATTGTATGTATTTTATGTATTTCCTTTTCAGGTGTATTTTTTTTTCTGTAGTGGCAGGGGGGGGGAGTTGTAATGTGTTTTGTTATTTTCTGTAATGTTCCTTTTTTTATTTTCGGTGACTTTGGTTTTTTTATTTTCTGTAATGTACATTTTTTATTTTTTGTGATTTAGGTTTTTTTCTTTTATGTAATGTAGATTTTTAATTTTTGGCGACTTTAGTTTTTTTGTTTTCTGTAATTAGAGTGGTGGGGGGTTATTAGGGGGTAGGTAGTGTAGGTAGGTAGTGTAGGTGTTATTAGGTTAGTGTAGATGGTGTTTAGTTGATATTTAATGTTTTATTGGGGGAGTATAGTGCAATGTAGTGTTTATACTTAGTGTCATGATGGTCCTTCAGGACCGTCATGGCACTTATGTGGTTAATGTTGGGTTGTAACAGGCCCATAATGGTCATAATATACCCTTAAGGGGCTGATGGGGTTAAATAGAGTCTTATAAAGGGTCTGGATAGACCCCCATAAGTGACCAGGCTAAAATGGTGTAGTGCTTACACTTTGGGTCATGAGGGTCCTGGATGACCCTCATGGCACTTATAGTGTTATTACATGCGTTCATTAGTGTGTTATAGGGGTCTATATAGTTGAGGCACACAGTACACTACCATTGTGTAACAAACAGCATTTCAACATTTTCTTTTATTGACCGTCATTTTTTGACGGGCAAGTCGCTAGTATACATATACTAGTCATCATATTGATATATACAGTTCTGCAAGTGCAACACAGGTACTGTTACAGATCTTTCAAATAGCAGCACTGCACTGGGCTCTCCTATAATAAAACACAATGAAATACAAAGGAGGTTAACAAAGTATGCCACTCAACTGTTAGTTCACCTGTGGCTAAATTGTAACATAAAGTGTATAATAAGCATAGACAGAATCAAAACCTTACATAAATGAAAGAATTGTGTAATTTACCTAAATTGCACTTTAGTGGCATTATTAGTCCTTCGCATGACTTTGCACTGGTGTGATTTACCAACTGCTGCAGTTTATTCATATACTATTAGTGCAGGTACTTAAACACACATCATGTTTACATCCTGTAAATATTTAAAAGCAAGAAACACAGTTAGTGTAAAATGGCGTTATGTTTGCAAATGTGCGCTCGCTGTTAAATGTATAGTAGTTTATGCTTCTCTTTAATGGAAATCATTTGGAGCATACATGTGTTATCTAATGCATTATATTCAACATAAGCTTCATAACACACATTTTTATTGGAGCGCATCTAATAGCTAAGTCAGACTCAATGCATTCAATGAACTGGTCAATTATAGTCAGGTAATCTTTTTAGTGGTTTTATAGTTATACCTTGCCTGTAATGGCGAACGGTCGCCAGACGGGGGAAAGCAATTTAGATTTTGAAATGTAAAATAGTTTGTAAGTATATTCGCTCATCTGCAACTGACTGAACTGTAATATCATCATGTAATTTTCCATGTTTTATGCAATATCATAAATGATGTCATAGCTGATGTCATTATTTATATTACATGTGATTATTATTATCTTTTATTTGTAACGCGCCAGCATATTCCGCAGAGCTGTACAGGGGATAATAAGAAGGAAAATACAATATTAACTAACTGCAAATAAAAAAAGATGGAGGGCCCTGTTTTGATCTAAGAATCTTTGTAGAAAGTGCTTTTTCCCAAAGCACCATACAAGACTGGAAACTCTCCATTAATAGTATGTGATGTCATAAATGATGTCATCTAATATTATAGATGATGTCATGAATAATGTTATCAGAAAAACCTTTGTAGGGGGAGCAAAGGTTTAAATTTCCTGCATATACTGTATATATATATATATATATATATATATATATATATATATATATATATATATATATATATATTATACAGGGAGAAGAAAGAAGCCCCTCAGTCTCCTCCATTTATGAAGGGGGACCTGTGGAAAGCCAATTTATTTCTTTGTGCCCACTGTATGCAAAAGAGGGTAGGCTAGGGTTCCTCTGTAAAAAATATAATGATGTATTTAGATAGTATGGGAAGGTTTTCTCCTCTCTTCTGATATAATACAGATTGGGCAGTGAACAATGTGGATGTCTGAACTACAACATACTGTGGTTTTGTTCCCATTGCTTTCAGTTATGTTGACACCTTCAGGGGGTGTCTACACAGGCATTTGATCCCCTCCTATCAGCATGTAGCATCAGGGGAGCAATATTTACCCACTATTTACCTGCTGTTGCTTGCTCAGCCAATCTCCTTGCATCTTCCTGTCTGTATGTCAGCAGCAATACATAGCACATATCAGTTATACACTATATATCCCAGGATGCTTTACAGCACAAACAGGAGCCCAGGAGTTTAAATCAAATGTTTCAGCTAACCTTGGCCAAAACAAATCATTTTAAATCTTATGCTAATTTAGTCTGGGTTTGGATAGTGTTAACCCTAATTTGCAACTGTCAGAAATTACAAGACATTTTGCTGACTTGATCTCAAGTGTTTAAATATTTATTATGGGCTTTTGTAAGGCAATTTTTTTCCCCATACACTACTAATTCTCCTCTATCAGATGCATTCATAATCCAGCAAACTTAGATATGCATTTAATATAAATGACACAAGAAAACACAATTTAGTGGGTATCCATGAGTCCCTGTTTATTCTTCATTTTAACTCACTGTTAAGATAAAAGCAGATCAAATACACATTTTTGTTATCTGCCTGACTGTTGTTTTAGTGTAAATTGTCTTCAATTAATATGATTTATTTTGCATGGTGAAGAAAATGTTTGTAATGCAGTGTTTGTGTTTTATCTGTAAAGTATAAAACAAGCTTTTTGTTTTTTTTTAGTTCGTCTTTATTCAATGCGGATAACATAATACATACAAAGGTTTACTTCAAGTAAAACATGCTCTTTTAACTGCATAACAGAAAGTAAATGAACTCTATGGAGATCTCAAAGTTAAGAATCCATTAACGTCTTGCTGATGTCATTTAAATACTCTACGCACAGACACTCCTTAACTTTGCCAAGCCCTCATAAAAATGTTCTCCTTATTTTATCATCATAATCCCATGAGAAGCACATAAAAACTATAATTTTGCTATTGCAGTATTAAGACCCTATGGCTAAACACTGACTGTTGTACGTAGATGGATGCAACATTCTCACACACTATGCTGGGTAGTGGATGGACCTGTTTGACCCACAGCGCTGGCACAGTATGGTTTCCAGTGTTCCTCCAAACAATGGACTAGTCCTATTGTGGATATGAAAAGCTATTCTTAGAGCCTTGAAGAGATGTTCACTTTGAGTTGGATGAAAACATTAAGGAAATCAAAGGACCCGTGTTCTTAGCCTGAAGGAAAATGTAGTGCTGTTTTTGTGTGCAGAGAGATGAAGATTCTTGACTCTAAGATATAAAATCTGTATTCGCAGTGTGTTAGCTAAAGACTGGCTTTTCAGCCACAGATAATGGGTAGGTGAGTTTCTCGTTTTCCCTGTAGGTTATTATGGAAAATGAACTGGGGTAATCTTTCCACAGTTTACTGGGATGCTAACGATATTTTCCCAATGATAGTCAAGGTGCTTCTCCAACCTTTTCCCTGTCACAGGAACTAGCAGGGTAAGGCACTGCCACCTTACCAATATATCACCATATATTGCATTAAGATATAGAGAAGAATTGCCCAGAACTTCGGGACTCATAAGTCTGTTTAGAGTGGATCTAGATTGAAATACTACAGGACGTTTTTAATATAATGTCATATGTGAGCTAAAACAACCTGCAGTGATCTTGTTGATTATTTCCATTTTGTGTGACCAGTGGTTCCACAAAAATACTGCAGCATGTTTCTCTCTCTAGCAATATTTGTGATGTCATTAAGAGAACCGTGGTAATGCTTTAGGAAATTCTTTGTGGGAATTTTAAGATCTGGGTATCATTTTGTTGTACAGGGATTGGTTTTAGGGAGTGGGAGCCTTTTTGTGTTATGAAGTTCCAGTGGCATGATTTTTTTTGGTCCTGGGTTACTCTTGATATCTCTGGAGCTCAAAAAAATGAAATAGCTAAAATAATTTGGGAAGTTCGGACTTGGCAATATTACATATCCCACTCAAGAGGTATTAAACTGGAATTTAAAAATACTAGGCTCTGACATCTTAAATGTTTCACATATTTGTGATTCACTAATACATTGGGTTCTTATATATTATAGATCTATACTGAATTTCCATTACGGACACTGCAGCTTATCTCTTATTTACGAAAGCTCTCCAAAGCATCTCTCTCCATGCCTTAACTCCTCTAAGACAGACTTATAATGAGAAATCTGATTAGTTTATATAGTGCAGATTGCATGGGTAAAAATGTGACTCCGCCCATGCCTGGATTACTCATTTGGCCAACTAGGCAACCTCCTAAGTGCGCTTCCCAGTGATGGGTGCCACATTAAAAAAAATGGTTCCTGGCTCAAAAAAAAATTTAAATACTGCAGTTCATAGACTGGTTACTAGGTTACTAGGGGGTAACCACCTAGAACAAGATAATTACAACAGGAAAAGGAACTTAAATGCACAGAAAAGGCAAAAATGGGTATGTGCATATGTTGCATACTCACAGGTGCTCCGCCACTTCACTGCCCAGGGGCTCCAAAAAGGTAGATCCGGCCTTGACTCTGCCCCAGTCTATTATGCACATTAGTCCTCAGCTGTCAAAACTGGCATCACTAACTCCCCAAATAAAAGCATATTCTAGGATTTTTATTATTCAATTGGCTTTCCCTTCTAATACAGCAAATATATATTTCAGCTCTCTTTTGTTATGTAAAGGACACTCTTTTCTGCAAACATAAAATTTGTTAGGAATTATTACCTGTGCATCTCCTAACATAACGTTTGAGAATTTCACAGGATTACACTGTTTTACGTGCAGAATTTTAAATCTGTGACCTTTCCTAGAGGACTGTTACCAACCACCTTTCCGTCTTATAGAATTCTATAAGCTTTGATTCGTTTGTCTCTAGTTAGTATTTTATTTTGCACTATCTGCAAAATAAGCTTCTTATAATAATATAGATATTGAAAATATCTATATGTTTATATCTTTGTTATAAATAACTCCATTGTTTTTCAGAGTACCCTTTACATTCAAAAGTCTGACACATTCCAATAATACAAAGAAAATGTAATTTTTTTGTTGTTTTCTTTTAAACTGAGTGCATGACAAATAATTGCGTAGGAGTGGTGTTTCATACTTCACATCAAAAACTTAATAGCTCTGTTTGCTATAAATTTAAAACATTACAGATTTTGGATTATATAAATGATTTCAGAAAAAATTAAAAAGAAATATTTGAGATATTTTGCTTGTCAGCACCATTATATATATATGTTTCACAGCATGAGTGGGAATAATCAATGTATTTTTATATTTTTGAAAAGTACAAAACAGCGATGGATGAATTAGGAGTAGGTTGGGGCTTTAACCTGCCGCTCTTCTGCACCACCCTCTGTTTTGGCAAAATTCATCCTGAACTGATCAAGCTACCCAATACCGATAATTGTTTACCACCACCACCACCAAACTTCAGCTCAGGCCAAGTAACAGCTCTTTTTAAATGAACAAAAAACAGCTTCACTGTGGACCACCGGTGGGTTATACTCTGCACTCTTCTGGGATGCACATGTCATCTCCTTGTCATACTACAGCAACCCATTTGCTGGTGCACAGGGCTAGTGAGGAAGGACCTTGAGTCTATCCTCATTATACACAGCACCTTGTGGACCTCAAAGTCTGTATAATGTGAGTATAAGCAGAGGCACTTCTTGGATGCTCAAAATATGGGCCAGGGTCATTTATTTCAAATGAGGGGTTTCATACCATTAGACTGCCAGAGAAAACAATGTTTAAAAAAATATTCCACCATTCCTCATTTGAAACAAATAGAAACCCACTTTGAATGGGTAAGTTATATGTATATACAGTATATGTGGCAAGTGATTGCCTAAGCATGGCAATCACTTGCCCATGTATTTATGAGAGTCTCTAAAAGAGTCCTTTCTTCCCCATCTCACTTAGACCAGAATAATTATAAGATTTACCTCTTTCAAAAGAATGTCTCATAGTTATATACAGACAGTAACTTAAAGGACCCCCACCTTCCCCACACCCAAAACACACCTATTATATCCTTCTTTTGTAAGCATGGGGCCCCTTCTTTAAAAAGAAGGAACTCAGACATATAAATAAATGGAAGTGTCAAGTGAACAACATAAACATGGTATTACTGTAGTGTGTGCTTATCTGGATAACAATTGGACAAGCTTTAATAAGTTATATGCTAAACCTTAGTTATTATTTAGAATTAGTATGTGTGTTAAAGTGACAAATGTAATCAAGGTAATCATAGGCTTCAGAATTAAGAATTATTTGTCCCACAAAACATGGCATTCCATTAACTAGGGTGTTGTTAAGGTTTAATGCTGCCCTTGGGCTATTCCGATTTGTGTACCTTCTATGGTGGGAGTATACACATTTGAAAAAGAGGCCATATTTTAAAATTGGGAAAGTATTCCCACAAGTAAACAACAGTAAATACTATAATACACCTTACAATATCTCCGATGGACAAAGATATACACTTATAAAACTCTAAATAATGATGCACTCTTTTGTAGTTACTCTAATTATGTATGATGTGACAGCTTTTTTTAGAGATACGCACACTTTATTAATGCACAATGCTCCATACTGACACGTGTTCTCTAGAACTGCCTGACTATCTTTCTCCTGGACTGTGAGAGAAAACAAGGTCCTTTCCCTCTTCACCTACGCAAAAGATGACAGCAGCCGTGCCGCCACCAACCGATAGGTGAGGCTGACGATTTTCCCACTAGTGCTCTACAATGCATATAAGGTGTGCCGACAGAAGAGGCCTTGAGCTCTGAGAGGTGTGCCCGAGGCTCTCGAGGGCAAAGTATTGGCCTCGCTGTCAATTCAGCTCCGTCGAGTTCCGCCACATCGGAGGAGGGAATAATTAGGGCCTTCCCTGAAACTGGATGGCGCCATCTAGCGGCTACTGCAACAGGATAGATCCGAAAACAACAGGAGGAACCAGAGAAAGTGGCATGTAGTCATGATTGAAAAATAAGATTTTGTCCTTAAATGCGGGACTCTCCTTCATAGGAGTGATATTTGGGAGGCTATCATGGGGATTACCACTGAAAAGAGCAGTTGTCCCCTAAGAAGAGTGTAATTTGGGAAGTATGTCTACCAGGTGAGCTGGTGTGCATTTATAATAAAAAAAATAGGGTTTCCAAACTGGGCAATATTCCCACAAGTTCGCAAGAGCAAATGGTGTGTACCTATATTGTTACAAAATTCAATTTGTATATAATGCCAATGAAATGGCAATTTTTTAAATAAATATCCATTGTATAAAAATAATATAAATCTTTAGTGGCAGTTTCAGAGCTTTGTCTATTCTATATCCACTGACACTTTGACCAGTCGGTTCCACTAATGACTCTAAACATAGGCCGAAACCTCAGCCCACTGCATAGTAATGAATTGCCCCCAAAATAGAAATGCATTCTCATCCAGTCAAACGGCAAGTGAGGAATATGTGAAAAAAAACAGCTCTTTGTGACTAAAGTCTGGCAGTTAAAACACAAAATCTCCAGTTAAAGTATGACAGCATTTTCCACCTTCTCCTCTTTAGCATTGGTTGCCAGGTAACCGTTCCACGCCACTGTCTGCTTCCATCTCTGTGCTTGGCCTGACAGGTTTTCCCCAATTCTCAGGAGGAATAAGTCAGCATGCTGAATATCGTTAGTGATACTTCAATGTGTAAAGGAAGGTGTACATTCCAAATTCTCATTTACATCTTCAGCCTTTTTGAAGGCTCGCTCTTTTTATGTTTTATTTTCAATATTTTTTTCATACTGAATTCAAACTGCTATTTGTATTTACTTTCTATGTCCCCATTTCTCTCGTTTCCTCTCATTTCCTCCTCCTTTTTTGACCTTAATTCTTTTCTTTCTTGTCTTTTTTTTAATGTCATGCTGCCTTTTTTCTCTGACCCTTTTGTGTTCTGTCTCTTTCTCTCCTCCATGCGTTTGTCCCATAATTAATTTCATCCTTTCCCTCTCTTTTATTAAATAATAAAATAAAAAAAATAAATAAATAAATAAATAAATAAAAATAATAATAAAAAAAAATAAAAAAAAATAAATAAGGATGAGTAATGGAAAATTGGAGGTATTATCTTGTATATTGTCTTAAAGCACTTGTTGGCTATTATTAAATGTATATTATATGATGTCGGCGGGTGGTGAGGGGAGTCGCCGGGACAGTGGTAGAATGGGTGAGATCCTACCCTACGGTGGTACGGATGTTCCAACACGGTAGCCCCTGGACGAGGGTTCAGGGCGTAGGGCGTACTGTCTCTGGACAGGCTCCTCCCCTCACGTGGTTATGGTAATTATTGTTATGGTTATTACATCAGTTTGTGTTTACAAATAAACGCTGTGGCCAGTTATCCTCCCAAGAAGTTGTCTGTGTCTAGTCATTATATTTTAATAGGTGATTGTGTATAAACCCTTATGTGCACATACCAACTGGGCCTTGCTAAGTCATGTCTTCTTCCTTCATTTTTCAGCCAAACTGCTCAAAACATTTTTTTTGTTATTTTAAATGAACTGAATAGTTCCATTCTAAGGTTAAAGTACATTGATGTTGTTTTTTTACATACATTTGACATATAATAATCAAACCACACACTAGAAAAGACACCTCCATATGATCCAATATGATGTCAACTGTACAACTTCTATATTGGATAGAGAGTAACCTGATTGCAGCACTCCATGGCTTTTTATTTAGAGAAGTAATTCCAAAACTTTCCTTGAGGATTCCCAGACTGGTCAAGATTTAGGTTTAACAATGTGTGAATACAGGTGTTGCAACTGGAAGCCCCATAGCCCGTTGAATACTATTTGACTCACCTGTATTCAAACAGTGTTAAACCTAAATCCTAACATGTCTGGGGGTCCTTCATGAGAGTTTTGGGAACCGCTGACTTAGTGGGAGCTACATTCAAAAACTCCAATCAATTAACTTTCCACAAAGGATCTAGAGAGCTGTATTCCACTATTCACAAGATTTACAATATTCCAGCTCATACCAGGCAATCCACTTTCATCTTGAAATACTTGACTGAAACCATGAAAGGGCTTGTCCACCTACACTTGGCACCATGCTCTGCTTCCACTAGCAATTTGACTAGTTTCAGATCATCTATGTTGACAGTGCAAAATTGCTCTAACCCAGGCAAGGACGCCCAAGTTTGAAGTGGTAGGCGGTAGACGTCAACACCTAAGCAGGTGTATACGGGCATCAGTTTTACCAAGCCTTTTCCTTGCAAGGATTTAAGGAAAGATCTGCAATTTAAGAGAAGGCTCATATAAGAAAAATACTCTTCACATCTTCAATCAGTTTGGTGAGAACTTTTAGATCTAAAGCAAGCCTGTAATACATATTTTCCATGTACACTTGCACACTTAAGTTGGTTTAATAACCATTTGTTAGAGGCAACCTACATACCCACAATATCCTCTGAATATGTTAGAAACACTCAAGTCAAAGTTGCAACATCGCATTAAATGTTTTGTATACTTTAAAGGACCACTATGTTGTATTTTCAATTATAAAAATTGATAATAGATATAGGAGAGGAATAGCCTACTTAAACTGAAACATTTATTCTAACCTTTCTAGATAATTCAGATATTTTTTCAACAAAATACTGCTTTATAACAATTCCATTATACAAATATGCATTTTTAAAACTGATGTCTGGAGTCCTTTAAAGGGTCACTATAGTGCTCATACAACAGAGTTTAATTCATTTAATTACCGTATTTATCGGCGTATAACACACACTTTTTCTCCCTGAAAATAGGGAGCAAATTATAGGTCCGTGTTATACGCCGATATTCCCTCCCCCTCCTCATCCTCAACCTCCCTCCTCATTCTAACCCCCCTCCTCAACCTAAACCCCCCCTCCTCAACCTAAACCCCCCTCCTCAACCTAAACCCCCCTAAATAACTCCCACTCACTTACCTGCTTCTGTTCCGGCCTCCGCTCCGCTCCCTGACCCGGCTTGCATGTGTCATCACATGTGCGCCCCGTTATTAGCATATACCGGGTGCACCCATTATATGCTAATGACGTGGCGCACATGTGACGTCACATGCGCGCCGGGTCAAGGAATGGAGCGGAGGCCGGAACAGAAGCAGGTAAGTGAGGGGGAGGTGAGGAGGGGGGGGGGGGGGTTTAGAATGAGGAGGTGGGTTGAGGTTGAGGAGGGGGGTTAAGGAGGGGGTTGAGGAAGGAGGATGAGGATGGGGGGGTTGAGGGGGTTTGAGGATGGCAGGGTTGAGGAGGGGGTTTGAGGAGGGAGGTTGAGGATGGGGGGGGTTGAGGAGGGGGGGTTTGAGGATGGGGGGTTGAGGAGTGGGTTTGAGGAGGGAGTTGAGGATGGGGGTTTGAGGAGGGGGTTTGAGGAGGGAGGTTGAGAAGGGGGTTGAGGATAAGGGGGTTGAGGAAGGAGGATTAGGATGGGGGGGTTGAGGAGGGGGGGTTTGAGGATGGGGGTTGAGGAGTTGGTTTGAGGAGGGGGTTGAGGATGGGAGGTTGAGGAGGGGGTTTGAGGATGGGGGGTTGAGGAGGGAGGTTGAGGAGGGGGTTGAGGATGGGGGGGTTGAGGAGGGAGGATGAGGAGGGAGGTTGAGGAGGGAGGTTGAGGAGGGGGTTGAGGATGAGGAGGGAGGTTGAGGATGAGGAGGGGGTTGAGGATGAGGAGGGGGGTTGAGGATGAGGAGGGGGGTTGAGGATGAGGAGGGGGGTTGAGGAAGGAGGATGAGGATGGGGGGTGGAGGAGGGGGTTGAAGATGGGGGATTTGAGGAGGGGGTTGAGGAGGGAGGATGAGGAGGGAGGTTGAGGTTGAGGATTTTGCTTCAAAGTTCTTTATTTAAAAAAAAAAATTTCCCTGAAATTTCCTTCTGAAAATGAGGTGCGTGTTATACGCCGGTGCGTGTTATATGCCGATAAATACGGTAATAACTGATTAGCAATAAAATCAGTACAGGTATAACTTGTTTAGCACTCCGCATGTGTTTCTAATGTAGGAGCACCATGTGAAAAAAGAGTTAAACGGGGCATTATATCCCTATATCGCTCAGACAGAGCTATGGCGAATCGGAAAGCTCTGAGCAGGGATTAAAAAACAGCGATATAGCGGCCATTTAGCATTAAGGGGGGGAATTACAGGAAAAAGAACGCTATAGTGAATCAACTCTCAAAAGGGTAGTGTTAAGCGGAGTATACCAGTATTTGAAAAAACTAATTCAATGTAACTACAAAAATAGTTTTCTGCATCTGTATATCCCTTTTCAGTGCCCGGGTGGTGAGGGATGAGGACCAGGAGACTGTCCTAATAACAGTCTTTATCTCCTGACTTCCCTCCAGTGGCCACTGCAAGAAACCTACACCAGTCAGAAAAAATTAGGATAGCCTCTTTGATAGATCACTCCCCTGATACCTAATATGGGGTGGATTGAAGCAGCTTTGCTAGTCCCTGAAATACTAAATTAAAGTAAAAATGTAGATTGTAAAAGCTACAAAAAAGTTAAATGAAATTATATTTTATTGCTAATTGGTTAATAAACAAACAAATTAAAACCTACTGTATGACCACTACAATGGGCTTTATGGTTATTTCAAGTATCGACAACTCTTTCAGTAAAGTAGCATTTTCTAGCATTACCTCTGAGCCATCCACACTATGACTTCTACTCTGCATTTATCGTAATGGACTCCTTATCACACTATATTGAATTATATTGACTGATGGAGTAAATGTGTTTGGAAATCTCCTAGCCATGCCAATATAAACAGATTTTCATATATTAAAGTCTGTGCAATTGGTATTCTTTCTGTTATTGTTTGTTCCTTCTGTCCTGCTTTATCTTTATATTTCCCTGTCAATGCTTTATCAGAATCTGTACAATGACAGTGAAAGTCATGGCTTGTTATAACTTTGATTTAAGCTGGCTGTATAAAATGTAATAATTGCAATTTTAGAAACACATACCCTGACTCCAGCGAGTACACAACTAGCCACACAGGACAAGTCAACTGTACCTAAAAAAATACATAAATTAACGTTTTAGGCAAATTGTGTTTTGTTTTAAAAAAATGTTTTAACTAACTTACTTAGTTTTATTTCTTTACTGTAATTGTCATATAAAATGTACACTTCATTTACTTCTAAGAGTCCCCTAAAACATATTAAATACATATTCACAATTTAGACCTGTTAGATTACTGTGACTGCCAGAATGATTCGTTCTTACACTGGCCGACTGGAGCTGCCAACACATCCCAATATCCTCAGGATCCAGGAGAATACAGACCTTTAATAGGAGGGCTGTAACACTTGGTTAATAATCTTTAGAGATCAAGGAGTACAGTTTGCAACATCTCATCAACCAACTCATCTTAACTGTATACATATAGTTGGACTAGTTAGAATCTGTGAATTGCCACCAGGATTCCTTCTTACACTAGCCGACTGGGGGTGCCAACACTTCCCAATATATATATATATGCTGTATAAATTAATTTAAACATGTTTCTTTTATCAGTGAGCCATTACATACTAACTCAACGGTAGTCAATAA
Organism: Discoglossus pictus; assembly: GCA_027410445.1. NCBI lineage: Eukaryota > Metazoa > Chordata > Amphibia > Anura > Alytidae > Discoglossus > Discoglossus pictus. Next base: position 79,301,370 of record CM050167.1, on the reverse strand, counting down.
TTAGAGACATAGGGCTCAATAAAATTACTTCCTTAATTACTTCCTTACTTCCTAAAAGTTCACATAAGGTCTAACATAACTATTACATTGCACCTGAAGCAATCTCTTATAGGCAAACCCCTATATCACTACATATGAATTACCTTATGTGCTATTACCGTATATACTCGAGTATTAGCCGACCCGAGTATAAGCCGAGGCACCTATTTTACCACAAAATACTGGGAAAAATGAGTGACTCGAGTATAAGCCGATGGTGGGAAATGTGCTGCCCCCTGTGCCCCCCTCTTGTGTGCCCTTTTCTTGTGTCCCCCCCTCTCTCTCCCCTGTGTCTCTTCCTCATCCTCAACCCCCTCCTCAACCTCCCTCCTCATCTTCAACCCCCCATCCTCAACCCCCCATCCTCATCCTCAACCCCCCATCCTCATCCTCAACCCACCCTCCTCATCCTAAACCACCCTCCTCAATCCCCCTCCTCAACCCCCCTCGTCATCCTCAACCTCCCTCTTCAACCTCCCTCCTCATCCTCAACCCCCCTCCTCAACCCCCCTCCTCAACCTCAACCCCCCATCCTCATCCTCAACCCCCATCCTCAACCCCCCTCCTCATTCTAAAGCCCCCTCCTCAACCTCCCTCCTCAACCCCCTTCCTCAACCTCAACCCCCCATCCTCAATCCCCCCTCCTCAACCCCCCATCCTCAACCCCAATCCTCTTCCTAAACTCCCCCTCTTCAACCTCCCTCCTCAACCTCTCTCCTCAGCCCCCCTCCAAAACTTCTCTCCTCGGCCCCCCTCCTCAACCTCAACCCCCCTCCTCAACCTCAACCCCCATCCTCATCCTCAACCCCCCCATCCTCAACCCCCCCATCCTCAACCTCAACCCCCCATCCTCATCCTAAACCCCCCATCCTCATCCTAACCCTCCCCATTCTCAACCTAAACCCCTCATCTTCATCCTAAACCCTCCCCATCCTCATCCTAAACCCTCCCCATCCTCATCCTAAAACTCCACATCCTAAACCCCCTCATTCTAAAACCCCCTCCTCACTTTACCCCTCCTCATCCTAAACCCCCCTCCTCACTTTACCCCTCTAAATACCTCCCCGTCTCCCTTTGCTCTCACTTACCTCAATCTGCAGCTGCTCCTCCGCTCCTCCACGCTCCTTCCTGCGTCTTGATCCGGCCAATGCTCATGACGTGGCGCGCATGTGACCTCACCTCATTAGCATATGCCGGGTCCCGACGCAGGAAGGAGTTTGGAGAGCGGAGGAGCAGCTGCAGATGGAGGTAAGTGAGGGGAAAGGGAGAGGGGGAGGTATTTAGAGAGGTAAAGAGGAGGGGGAGGGAAAGAGACACGGGGAGGGTTAGAGAGACACGGGGGGTTAGAGAGACACGGGGGGGGGGGGGGGGAGTGACTCGAGTATAAGACGAGGGGGCCCTTTTCAGCCTTAAAAAAATGGCTGAAAAATGTGGCTTATACTCGAGTATATACGGTACATTGCTCCCATAAGTGTAACATCCTACGTGTTTTCGTAAAGACTGCAAACAGTCACAGTGTCACAAATTATTTTGTAAACTCTCACTAGAGCAAATAAAACCCTTACACAAACACTTAAAATACACTTAAGGAGCTACAATTGTCCAAGTAGAAGAAAATAAATAGCCTAAAGAAGCATTTTTCATTATACTAATAACATAAAATTGAAGCCTGCACAACAAAACACAAAAGAAGCCTTTATAATGGCTAATCCTATGAAACAGTACTAAAGAACAATCAATTAAATCACGTCAGTTACAAATATATGCTTACACAATTACACACCGACACCCAACTCACAACTGATTAATACAGCGCCACAGGGATTAATGCCTACCCACCTGCAACCCACCCATGTATCCCCTGCCATTTAATGCGATGTGATAAATTAGAAAAAAACATAATATGATGTGTCTGAACTGCAATGTCTGAGTGGTAAACAAGTAGCTATATTGACACAATCACATATAATAGTTTCCGTGGTGTGCACTACGTTAGAAGGGTTAATGTGGGAGGGATGCATTCGAAGAGTGCGGTATCAGCAGCGCATGCGAACAGCGCTGCACGAGCCACGCATGCTCACATGAGGGAGGGGGGGGAGGCACAGGGGAGGTGGGAAAGAGACACAGAAGAGGAGGGCAAAGATGCAGGGGAAAGGGAGGGGGAAGATACACAGGGGAGGGGGAGGGACATGGGGGAGACACACGAAGATATGGGAGAAAGAGACACAGGGGAGGGTGGAAGAGATACAGGGGAGAGAGTGGGGGGGGACACAGTGGAGGGAGAGGGTGGGGAGAGAAACAGGGGAGGGAGAGGAGCGAGTGACAATGGAGATGTGGAGGAAGGTAATTGGTTGCACCAGAGCTTTTTATGGGCCTCATAAAGGGGGTGAATACATACACACATGCCAATTTTCTAAAAAATTGTTTAATGTATATATTTTTCTTATTTCACTTCACCAACTTAGACTATTTTGTTCTGATCCATCAGATAAAATTCAGATTAACAAAACATTGAACTTAAGGCTGTAATGTAACAAAATAGGTAAAAAGTCAAGGGGGATGAATACTTTTTTGAGGCACTATATATATGCGGGGGCAAGGACATTGGGAATTTAAACAAAGAAATAAAAATAAAATAATTTGTGGGGCACTGCAGCAATAAGCCCCCCCTCCAAGCAGGTCCCCAGTGCATTGCACCGGTGGTAGATCTGTCCCTTCTTCCTGTCCTGGGAGTACAGTTGAATTATCCTTCCAGAATTTTTGTGTCTCTTACGCTTATGATTACATGAGACCTAATATTTTTTTAGGTGGAGCCCACAGAGATTTTCTGACAACTTGCTAAGGCCCAAAAATAATGGGAACTCTGACCAACCAGTGAAACTTTTCGAAGCCCAATCCATGCAGCTTAAAGACCTCAGTATTCTCTACAGGCCCATGGACAAAAATCCACCAGTGCACATAGCCCACAAGATTCCTCCCCCTTAGGCTACAAGCCCCATCTCGGGGGTTAGGGTTCCTTAAGGATCTCCATGGGAGGAAGAGGTCTTATTCTGAAGCCCTGGCTATTATATTTGTACCCACCCCAAAGATTTCTAATGGTAACTCTGATTGTAGGTCTCATCCTCATTAACAGGAATCATCCCTTCTTTTTTCATAATCTCAGTTTCTCTAAAATGTATTAAATATACAATTGTGCAGTAATAACTGTAGTTTGTATGGAACAGAAGTCGGTTTTGATGTTTAAAATTATATCTAAAACTTGGCATCTCACAAGTCAGGTTGCCATTTTCCACCTACTTTTTTTTTAATGAATATAGAAATAATACAAAAAAGTACAGTCTTTTACATAGTAATGTCACATATCCAATGTACAATTATAAGTTCATCAATAAGATTCCAAAATTATACCATATTTCAAAGTTAATACAATACAGATAGCCAAAAGAGAAGAAAACAAAAGAGGTAAAAAAATAAATAAAATTAAAGAAGACAATAAACAGTAAGCAATAAAGATCTGTGCACATCCAGAAGTCCTGGTCTGGGGAAGGGGAATTACGGACAAAGCCTGCTGGAATCGGGAACATGTCCAGATAAGACTTCTTATACCTTAAGAGTATCCCAAATTTTCCATTTACTCTTATCTTTTTTGGTTATATTTATTGATACGAGATACTCATCCAAATCGAGATTACGCAATATGATATTAATTAGTTATTTCCAGGTTGGATTTTTTTCCGGTGTCCAACATCTCACTAATAACCCTTTAGATACAATTATAACTTGCATGATAAATGCTTGAATTTCAGGGGTAACTTCTGCCAGGAAGATGTGTAAAATGACATTTTCAGCTTTCAGAGTAATGGTTTCCTTCAGAAGTTTAGATATTTGACAGGAACACATCCTCCAATAAGCTTGTATAAGAGGACATTCCCACCATATGTGCACATGGGTGCCAACCTGACCACAATTTATCCAACAGTATTTCCCTTTCTCATTGTGGTTAATTTGGCTGATTTTGGGGGGAACCATATACCATTTATTCAGAACTTTAAAAAATACTTCTCTATATGAAGAGTTTTTTTTAATATATTTCCCAGTGGTCCTAATGGCTTTGTACCAGGCCAAACCTCATCTAGATCTTCCTCACAAGATTCCATTTTGGGCATTATATAGTTTTCGAGAGTTTGCTTTAAAATATTGTAGCATTTAGATATTAAGTGGGACCTATCTACAAATGTTATAAGTTTTTCCAAAGGTTTAATAGAAAAATTGGATTTGTTTCAATTTATTTTCAAAAAGGGACGATTTTACTTTGATAAAGTCTAACCAATATCTCTTTGGAAGGCCAAATTTTAATGTTAATTGATCAAAGGTTGCAAGAGCACCATCTATATAAAGATCCCGAATTGGTCCACTGTTTAATTGTAATGGTCTCATGATCTTTTATAATTAAATGGAGTAGAATTATTAGTCTTGGAAGAGTAACTAGATCAAATTTAGCATTCATTGCCCTCCAATCATGTAGCAGTTCCTTTAGAACCCCTGCTCATTGCTCTAGATCTTTTTTAAGAGGGTCAAGGAAAATTAATTTCTTAAGTTCAGTTCCTATTACCATTTGGTTTTCAATCTGGTTCCATGAATAAGTGTCAATGGGATCATACCATCTAACTATGTGTGACACCATAGTTGCTTCATAGTAGAGTTTTAAGCTTGGATAACCAATGCCCCCTTTCTTAAAATGTCTGGTCGTAGTACCTTTCTTAACTCTCACTTGCTTGTCTATGTGTATATACTTATCAATTAAGTCTTGAAATCTTTTTAGCAAATAATTGGGAGCTTTAACGGAATACAATGGAACAGATAATTAATGTTAGGGAGCAGCGATATTTTTGTGATTGCAATCCTACCAGCAAATTAAATCTTCTTGTCTTTCCATTCAGCTAACAAAGCTATAAACTTTCAATATAGTTTGTTATAATTATTAACAAATATTTATTTTTAAATTTGTAGTAAAGTGTGTTAGTATGCCATTTAAATGCATAAATTTGTGTCAGCGCATTTTTTTCTTCAAATGGAATATTCACTGCCAAAACCTCTGATTTTATAATATTTACCTTGTAATTCGAGACTATGCTTTATATGTCTAAAACCTTCTATAATGCATTCAAAGAATCCACAGGATTGGTTTTGCAAAGGACAGTGTCATCAGCAAACAGGATTGCCTTATGCTCCAGATTGTTTATTTTTATACCCTTAATTTCTACTGAAGATCTAATAGCTTCTGCAAAGGGTTCAATCATCAAAGCAAACAACAATGGGGAAATGGGGCAGCCCTGTCTCATGCCATTAGTAATATGGAAGACTTTAGATGTAAACCCTGGTCCCACTACAGAAGCAGTAGGATTTGAATATAAAGCTCCAATTACCTTCTTCCTAAAATCGCCTAAGCCAAATTTGGCCAGGGTTTGTTACATAGTATACATGTCCAGCCTATACGATCAAATGCTTTTTTTCTCCTTGATTTGGAAAAAGCAATCAGGTTTAACAACCTCCTACAGTTTTCCTTCCCCTGTCTACTTGTATATGAAGCCTGTTTGATCTATTTAAATAATTTTGTTAATTATCAAGTTCAAGCTTTACTGGATAACATTTTGACGTCTACCCCTACTTATTTTTTGGACATTGTAGCATTTTGTAGTTGTGTTCTTGAACTGGATCTGGAAAGAAACAAGTATAGAAATATTTTTTTTTATTTAATAACTGATTAGCAATAAAAATAGCAATAAAGACAAATGCCAATATAGATATTACATTTTATATTTAAAGTTTAATTTTTCAGATTTCAGCAGATATGGATCTCTCCACTGCTCATAAGGTATACAGGCGTGGAGAGGATTTGTACAGGAGGCTGTCTGTTGTATCTGCCTCCTTCCCTGCAGTGGCTACTGCATTCAAGCTTTGACCAGTCAAAAAAATGAACAGCAACCCACAGGCACAGCCTCCCCACCAGTCAAAGGGGGTGGGAGAAACAGCTCTGCGAGTTCCCTAAACACTTAATTTACAACGGCAGTCTTAAATCTACATTAATTTTGTTTTCTTTAAATACTGATTTTATTGTTAATCAGTTACAAAATAAAGAAATTAAACGTTACCACAACTATTATATGAACAGTACAGAGTAAAATGTATGTGTAATGGGTTATTATTTTATAGTATTCAAAGAATCCAGCTAAAATAGTAGATAAAGTCATTTTACAAAGTTGATTAAATACTTTTTACCAAAACAAGATGTTTGAAAGTGATGAGTATTTTCCTTAGCCTCTTGGTTTTTATGGCCTAGCACATCAGGGCCACATCAGGGCTGAGATATACTGTATGTCCTGATCAGATGAGGCCCATTCTTGCTGCTACGGAGACTTTTGTAATTACAAAATGTACTCTTTGGGCATTTTTGTGTGTGTGTTGTATAAGAGAAGATCATTATTTAACAGAAAATCATTATTTTAACAGACTTTACTTGGGCTTAAGGTATTCCAAATATTTTGTCTGCCATACTTCATGCTGGCTTGTAGCCTGAGCAGATGTATTCTTTTAATTTGCATTAAATATTCATCAGTGGAAGTATTGGGGAACTTGTTGGCCCATTGAGGGTACTTGGACCATTTTTTGGTTCATATAAGCTTTTAGCAACTTGCATCTTCCCTCTCCTCTCAACATGTTCAGTAGAAGGCGTTCACAAGTAAACTTGCATGCCAAGCTCTGTGTCCCACTCTTGTGTCTTGAAAAGGAAGTATTAATCTTAAGGTAGTTTTTCATGGCAGAGATAGTGGAGTGCAAAGCCAGTTCCTTCTCAAGTGGGCCACAGCATACAGCTCCTGGTATTCCTAGGTGGTCTCCCATTCAAGTACCGATTAGGCCCAATCCTGCTCGGCTTCAGAGTGGTGTGACCTCCTGGTTCCCTGACTGTAATCAATCCCAGGTCACAGTGGTGAAAGCAAAGAATCCTAACCATTGGACCACCAGGGAACCTATCCAAACACTATAGATAATTGTACCCTAGAAGAGGAAGGTGATTTGTGTTGCATAGAACTGCAGTAAAATGTTACATATTTTAATTCAAAGTTGTAATATAATTGACTCAAATGATCAATTGGCTGATAGCTTGGTATTTTGTCCAGCCTTGTTTAGGCTCCATGTGTTCTACTAGTCATGCCTTCATATTTGGTAGTGACTGCCAACTCTGTTAAATATGCAACTGTTTACGATCTAGTAATTAGGCCCTACAACAATTGCAGTTAAACTATCAATTCAATTAGAGATGATTAACACACTTGTATTCAACATTAAAGGGACAATTAAATCACTATAGCAATCTGCACCATCAGATATTGGTTGGAAAATCATGTTGAAATGTTTAATGTTTTTCAATTGATCAAGAGTTGACTTAGATATTGACATTTTAATGATTGCCTCTATAGCCCATGAAGGTTTCCCACAAGAAACTACATAGTTAATGAGCTTCAGCCTGTAACTGTCAACTGATCTATTTGAGCTTCATTTGTTTCTATACTCCTTGCTCCACATAAAGACATAAGTATACGGTGGGCAAAAACCTTTTTTTTTTTTACTGTAGGTTCTAGTTTTTTTTTTCTAGATCCCACTTTTTTTGTCTTAATATCTTTTAGTTAAACGTATTATTCTTAAAGCATTACAACTCCTTTATTTGTCTTGCATCAACCCTTTTACAGATTAAACATATTTCCAGTTTCATCTTTTGACTAAAATTAGAACTACTTTTTAGAAGAAAAGTTGTGGAAGGATTTAACCCCACGTCTGTTATTGCACAGTCCATGCATGTTTTGCAATGTTGAAAAGAGCAATACAAGTAACAAAGCTAATTTTGGAAATATAACACTTCCACTATTCCGTATTTCCACACTAATATGTGTCTTATATCACAGTTAAAATATATTAAAATTTTCTCTCGGGACCAAAGTAAAAATGACTAATTTATATATATAAAAAAAACAGCTAACTGTTTTGACTTGAACTCAGATCTACCACCTAACAGATTAGATACTTAACCACTGGAGCAACTGCCAACATAGGGCCTCATTCAATTCAAGATTTGTAACTCGCAATAATACCAGTTTTGAAATGCAAGTGCTTTTTAATGTAATGTTATACATGTATTGAATTCACCAAACCCATAATATTACTTAGCTCAATATTACTTAACAACTCATAAACCCAAGCCTTGTCAGTAAAGTTAGAAGGATTAGAATTACAAGAAATCATGTGCTAAGTAGTGTGACATTGCTCAAACCCCACTGCCACCAATGAGAATCCCCAGGGATTACAATGATAATCCCATCTATACATGCCATGAATAGAATCCCCAGAAATCCCCTTTCCCGCTCACACCCCATCACCTCCTTCCGCTGTTTACACGCCACTGAGTCCATTGAGACCCCCATTGCACCTACAATAGGCCCCCTCATGCAATGGGGGTCCTTAAATGTCCACCATGGCACCTAAATGTTAACTCCCACCAACAGAACATTGTGGCATTAACAATTATCCCCCAATTTCACGGGTGTCCTAGAAGGAACTCTGTGGCATGAAACATTAACACCTTACCCATGGGGGTCCTGTAAGAACCCTGTGTAAACTAATCTAAATCTGATGGCATGGGGGTCCTTAAATGACCTCTATGTTACCTTAAAGTTAACCACTGTCATGGAGGTATTTAAAGGATATCTATGGCATCTAAAAATTAACCCCATACCATGGGGATCCTTAAAAGACCCCCATGTAATAAAGGAATAATGGAAATATATATAGACCCCCACAGTATTCCTGTTAGTCCCTCAAGTACCATTGGGGTTCATCTTGATTGAAGCAAATTCAGTCCTCTTCAATCTTGAATGAAGCCCATGTCCTCAACTTCAGGCTGTGGATCAGGGTTATTCTTTCATGCCACAGAGGTCCTTCTAGGACCTCAGTGGCATCAATGTTAATTGTGTATGCCTTTAGGGATTCCACTGCTGGGAGTTAACATTTGGGCGCCACCGGGGTGCTTCATGGGGCGCCACCGGGGTGCTTCATGGCATAGTGTGCATATATTAGGTGCCATGGGGGTCTCAATAGACCCCCAAGGTTATGTATATTGGCGATCGTGTGTGAGCGGGGAAGGGCGCGATCAGGTGTGAGCGGGGAAGAGGAAAGTCATGTTTATGTCTTTGCAGCTATTGCAGGCACATACATTTTTGGAGATAAATCAGTAATATTACGAGTTGTGAGTTATAAATAATTATGAGAAAGTTTCAAACGAAAAGTTATTTTGTGCAAAAGCAACTCCTAATATTACTGATGTTTGAAAGTAAGTGGAAAACAAGTCATAAAATTAAGAGTAGGGCATTGCGAGTAGCTCACTTGCAATCATGTTAAGAAGGGTAAATTGAATAGCTAGTTAAAGTTGCAGACCACTTTTAAGTGGTGTAACTTTACAAAATAGGGAATTGATTTGTAGTAGGTGAAAAAGACCAAGGGCCTCATTAAATTGCAAGCCCGCAGATTGCGTTGTCCAGGCGTATGTCTGCAGGGTTCAAATTTGATACAATTACAGAGCGATTCAATTGAACAAGCCTGTGAGTAACGGGCCGAAACAGCAAACCATGCAATAGTATGTTGCATTTCAGAGCGTGATCATAATCAATTAAGCAAGGCCGTAACTACCAATTTAGAAACATCCAATAGTAAATGAGACAAAATGTAGGTTACATGTCAATCAATTACATGTCAATAAATTGGCTTTTAAGGGGTTCGATATACGATCAGGTTCGCAATCCTGCAATGAACAAAATAATAAAAATGAAAGAAATGTTCTAGTCCATGTGGGTGACCTGGTATGTATTAACTCATTGATTCCCAAGATTGATATAACACTGGAATGACACATAACAAAATAAAATGTTTTACAGATTTGCAAGCTTGATCCTGTTGTGCAATTAATTCTAATGTCTTTCATCACTTTCCCCGTCTTTTAAAGTGCCGTGTTGATTTTTTATTTCATTTACACTGCTATGATCAGGTGTTTAACCGCCTTGTGACTCCTATCTGGTACCCGTAGGATTTTCTTCTACATATTGACATTTATGGGTGTGAAAATATTTGCGGGCTTGAGAAATTGTAGCAATTGAATAGCGATTTGTGATTGTACCTCTTGCTGTCTTGAAAGATCAAATCTTAGATGGGTTGTAAGTAAGGATTGTAACTACCGCAGGGATTTTCAACCCGTAACCCGTAGATTGTTTGCGGATCGCAATAAAACGGCAATTGAATAGCAAATTAGTTCACGGGCTACATTGTGGCCTCCCATAAGCTACAATTTTTCAATTGAATGAGGCCCCAATATATTTAATATAAAAGTAAATATTGGAAGTATCAAATTTCCTTCCACAACCGGCACACCTATTTCTAATTAATACCACTAACTGGTGCAGTTCAATATGTAAGGATTTCAGAACCTTTCTGCTTTGCACAGGTGAATCAGTCATTAACTTACTAAACTGAACAAAGCTTGGAAATCCTGAAATTATGAGATAATCAGCAAATGTTAAACATAAACTGCTTTGTTTGCTATTTCATATGAATATAGACCTGTGTTTTACACGTAACATTAATTCTAGATCTGTTTAATTCAGCTCGCTGTGATATCACACTGGAGGTCAGTGATAGACATTTCAAAGGGTTTTATTCTAAAACACTTTATTGAACAATTTCTCTATTGCTACAAATACTGATAACAGCAAGAGAAATGTACATTTTCTAAGTAGCTAAAAGAATGACCTATGGATGTATTTAGAGTTCATGCTACATTAGCCCCTTTGATCTGTGTGTTCCCCCTACTACTATCACCTCTTTTCATCTTGCTTCTCCCCTTTCCTACTCACATCACACTCACATACACACTAAGGCCTCAATTTAACTGAGCAATTGTTGTTTACGGGAGCCCATAATGTAGCCCGTAAACTAATTGGCTATTCATTTTGCGTCTTTTAGTGAGCCGCAAACAATCTACGGGTTAGAAGCTCAAAATCACTGTGGTTGCCAAAATCATAACTTACAACCCATTTAGGCCTTTAATCTGTCAAGGCTGCAAATGTTACAATTGCTAAAATCGCAAATCGCCATTCAATTGAAAGCAATTAAAGACACATTACCTGATTAAATTGCAACACAAAAACATGAAACTGCTTGCCATAGTATCCCTTTCTCACTCACAGAGGCGCTAATGTGGACCCTAAAAATAGAGATCTAAAAATAAAGATCATCTTAATATCTTGCATTTGGAAAAGAAAGAGTGGCCAAATTACATCGCCACATCACATACATCAAGTACCAGGGGAACATTTACATTTTGGTTGTTCAGTCCTTCAGTCATGTCCGACTCTCTGTGACCATATAGACTGCAGCACAGCTATGTCTCTGTCTGTACTTATCCACAAGGTTTGCATGCCAAAGATACTGGAGTGGGTTGCCAGTTCTTTCTCTATTAGACTTTGATTTGTCTGACCTCTCTGCTATGACCTGCCCACCTACATGGTATAGCTCACAGCTTCATTGAAGTACACAAGCCCCTTCATTACCACAAGGTAGTGATTCAGAAGGGGAACAGGGGAATGAATATACACCACACTAATCTACGCTAACCAATCAGGAAGGGATGCAAACACACATGGAGGCTATGCAGAGGCACGTGGAGCAACCGCCAACTCACCTCCATCAGGGACAATCTCTGCTACGTCCATCCTGGAAAGTCCCACACCATTGATGGTGGCCATGTGCCAAGATGTATACCCATTATCATTTGGGGAAATCCCATCAAGTGTTTTGCTATCAATCAATTTATATTTAATCATTACATTATTATCCGGCCTTCAGGGGAATGTTGATACTCCACAGTATCACAAATTGGACCTGTCATGTGTAATAACCCTTTATTATTATTTATTATATATCATGATATATTATATGATATATTATCACATATATAGTTGTGAGCATACGAGTTGTTGCTAACGTTGCGGGCTCGCTACGCGAGTCGCGGCCCTCGCAAAGCGAGGGCCTCAGTTGCTGGCATGGAGCGCCATAGGCGCTCCATGCCAGCACCTGAGGACCTCGCAAAGCGAGGGCCGCAGTTGCTGGCATAAAGCACCGAAGGCGCTCCATGCCAGCAACTGCGACCCTCGCAAACTTCACGTCGCAAACCAAACAGCACGACACACACATTACGACACTCGCAAACAACATACGACACACGTTCACACACATTACGGCCTCGCAACACTCGGACGCAACTCGCGAACAATACAAAATGTAAAACACAATACATACACACAGCACATACATAAAAACCTTACCTACACCAAGAGGGAGCACCCAGGACCTCAAAAATACAACTTACACCTCGATTTTACTCGAAATAAAACAGTTTAGAGACTAAAAAAAAATCTTAGCGAGAGAAAAAATGGCCGCCGAACAAAATTAAAACGAGGCTACAGCACTCTAAACTCGCAAAACACCACAAGTGCACACATTCAGCATGCTTACACAGCAGCTCCACACCACTAATGCTGCAGCAACATCAACACAGATTGCCAGCTCTTCATCACAATGCTTCAAAATAGGTACAGTATATTCATTTAGTAATGTATTACATATTTCATTATTATACACCAAACAGCATTAGCTACCTTACAATTTCATTGCCGTCATTTTTTGACGGGCAATTCGCTAGTTATATAATAATTATTATTATAACTAGAGACTTGCCCGTCAAAAATGACGTGGCAATAAAATTGGAAGCCATGGGAATGCTGTTTGAGACCTAATTGAAACCATTTTGTAGTGTGAGGAGCCTCAGGATCTTCGGCGCTCATTGCGAACCTCTCTTGTCGTGGTCCTCTGAGAGAGAGATATATTTCTATGTATATGTAGTTAAGTAATAACTAATGATTTATTCAATAAATTAATTAAGTAATAATTAATTATTCAAAAAATTAATATACTTTAATTATTTATAATTGATATATGCAGCGAGCAATAGGCTGAAGAGCTAACAATCTGTTTGTATTTTGCGTCTGCATAGAAAAATGTTTTTGAGTGTTAGTGCCCTGCTTATAAAGGGTAATGAATGTTTGAAGTGTGCATTCTAAATAGGCTGCGTGCGCGAGGTAAAGCCATTGGTTTAATGTGTAAAGTGGCATTGTATAGTCGGAATGTTATTAATGCGGTACACGTCTCGTGAGCATTTTCCGGCTTTTGTAATAGCATATCTTGTAGGTCGTAGTGTGATGTGTAAAGTGCTATGCGTTTTGCAGTCTAGGTCGTAGTGTGATGTGTAAAGTCCTGCGTCTTGTATTTTTTTTCTAAGTCCTGCATCTTGTCTAAGTGCTACGGTTTAATGTCTCGCTTCGCGAGGCTCGCAGCGATGAGCGCCCATGGCGCTCATTGGCTAAGTGCTATGGTTTAACGACTCACCTCGCTTTGTGAGGCTCACAGCGATGAGCGCCTTTGGCGCTCATCTGCTAAGTCCTGCTCGCAAGTGATGAGCGCCGCCTAAGTCGTACGCACCTCGCAAAGCGTGCCGACGTCTCGCAGTTTGACAACTATTATATGTGATATGTAATAATCTATTCCATAATAACTAGGGCTCATTAGTTTACAGATATAGGAATGTGACGCAAATGTGATGTATGCGGATGTCTCAAAACCCCAACCATTGAAAACAACACTGACACAGTGCTAACAGTATAAACAAGTTTTTTTTCATACACAGAGCACACTCAAAAAGATTCACAAGATGTACAAGATTGTGCATTAATATCATGGGTGTGGGCAGATCAGGGAAGGGCAAGAGGCTTTTGGGAAAATGGGCATACCTAAAAGGGGTAATGTTATAGTCTAGAATAATCATGATGCATAACACCTACCAGGGTCATATGTGATCACTACACCACTGCAACTGGAATCTGATGAACAAAGGGATCAACAGAAATCTCTCCTTTTAATTGAAAGAAACCAGTAATGCGCATAGCACTTACTTTTGGTTAGCATCTGCTCAATTGAACAGACACATAAACATCTGTTATATACTAAAACAAAAAACTGAAAAAAGGTAGTCAAAAACAAAAAAGTTGGAGGATAAAAAAATAACACCAAAAACATGCATGTACAGTACAGTGCTAAATACTGTAACAATATACCAACTCACCTGATTTCCATCTGCAAGCAGTACTAAGCATTAGCTAGTTCTCAGGATATCTCACTGGCCATGAACAATAATGATGTGTCCTCTCACAATAAATGCTTAGCTGTGACCACCATCAGTGGCCAAGGTGTACTATCAACTTCTCCTTATGATATTGTTAATCAACAGTGATATCACGTCCATCAGCTATACATGTTTTAGCACATGTTAAGGGATACTCATGATATTAGCAATACAGGAAAAATACCCATTAATAAGGAGAGTACACAAAGGTCCGCAGCCACATTCACTGTTACTTACATCAGATTCAAGGATCTGTTCTCATACTGATATTGAGGAGAGGATCACATGCTTCACTGATGCATGTATTAATGCTGGCTTTCATTAACATGAAGTTAAAGAAAGAATATTTCACCTTAAAGAAAGAAAAGGGTTCTTCACAGTTTAGGTGGTGACAGCGACCTCAGTAGATAACTTTAAAAAGGGGTTAGATATCTTTTTAAATAAAGAGGGCATTCAAGGTTATCCTTGATAAATAGCGAAGGAATATTGATCTAGGGAGAAATTCAATCGCCAGTCTCTGGGGTCAGGAAGGAATTTCGCTTTATTTCCCCCTTGTGAGACAATTGGCACGTTTCTTTTATTTTGCCTTCCTCTGGATCAATTAAAAATTATTATCAAATAGTCCACATATTAAAAAGGATCAGAGGAGATCTATAAAGGTTGAACTAGATGGACTAACAGTCTTTATTCAACCTCAAATACTATGTAACTATGTAACATGCTATTGTGAGACTGTGCAAGTCCACCGCCATAGCGCTATTTCTACATTTAAACTAACAACAATCATGTCTTAGATATCTGGATA
The DNA here is from genome assembly GCA_027410445.1 of Discoglossus pictus. Taxonomy (NCBI): domain Eukaryota; kingdom Metazoa; phylum Chordata; class Amphibia; order Anura; family Alytidae; genus Discoglossus; species Discoglossus pictus. The sequence continues at coordinate 79,286,188 of CM050167.1, read as the reverse complement.
TATGATAGCTTTGATGTTTTGGGAGCTACATGTTAAGGAGGTGGTGGGGTTGCTGTCATTGAAGGAATGTCTACCTGAAAGGCACTGGTAATATCTTACAATTACTTCATTTCTTTGACAATGCTTGCAGATCCAGAAGATGCCTTCATAGACCTAAATTGTAATTAAATAAAAAAAATAAAAAAGAATAAACACCTGCAAAATACGGCCCTACAAAATATAGGGACTGCTGGGTGAGGAGGTGGTAGTGGTGGCCCAGTGGGGAGGGTCTGAGGCCCAGCTGGAGCCTGGCTCCATAAGTCATGTCCAGGGAATGTGCCTAGTGGTGGTGGCTAGTGAGATGCACTGCTAAGGGGGAGGAGGTGGGGGCAAGCCCCGCTCATCTCTCCAGTAGGAGGGCCCTGGTGGCAGGCTCAGTCTCTGAAGGAGGGGGATAGTGGGGTTGAATGCCACCCATGCGGCTGATGGTCCTGCTAGTGATCTTGAGGCTTAACTTGTGGCCTTGTTCAATTGAATTGCTCTGGAATTGTAGCAAATCCCACCCCGGTATAAATCCCACGCCTGTATTATGCAATCTGCGAGCTTGCAATTGAATAGGGGCCTAAGTTACATTCATAAAACAATGCTTTGATGGTGGATCAGAAAGGCTGCTAAAAAAAAAACTTTTGAATTTAAATTTAAAACATTAAACTAATAAATACTTGTTATTAAGATATGTACATTGTCCCTTTAATCAAACAAAATATGTACAACTTGTATCTCCTGTTCTGAAAGTGAGACCATATCCCTTAACATAATCTCTAAAATTGAGGCTAGTTTAAGCAGGAAAGTATGCATATATGTAAAAGCACATTATACAAATAATTAACTATAATATAAAAAACATTATGAAGTACAGCAATCATAATGAAAAGAATCTTGTCTGAATCTCTGGTGTTTATGGGTTACATCTCCCTGTTCCTCCTCCCTTCACGACTTGACCTGAACAGTTCCCACATCTCATTGTATTGGCTCATCTCATTCATACATACATACAGCACTCTTCTCTAACCTCCTACAATTTCCATCTGCTCCGATCCACTCTTATTTTTTTTTTTCTACTATGCATCTTGTTCTTATTTCCTTTAGTGTTTTCCCTATGTTCACTCTATCCATTTCCTTAACTATCAAACAACACTTGAAAGACCACTTCAGCCTGAGCGCACAGGCCCTGGTGCATAGATGCTCCTAGCCTTGTTGAATATGTTTTTTTTCTGTACAATATCAGGAGAAGAAAACCATTGCAAAACCTAAATGAACAAAACACTTATAATATCTGTTTTTTCCATTATAGCCCTTTAAATTTCTTCATTGAGAGCCTGAATACTCACTCTGGTTTATTCATATGTTTACTGAACTGGACAAAAGCCTCAACTAAACAACACAGCAAGGATTCTTTTGTATTATGATGTTTGTGTTATATCTTCCCTTGGGTATAAAGCTTACATGAGGGGAAAGGATTGGCATGTAGAAAGACCCAGGTGCACTAGAGGAAATAATTCAACATTTCTCCCCCATTGTGCACAGTAAGATTTTTCCTCTACATAAGTCAGACTCATGGGACCCATCTGGCTTTAAACCTTTATGTCATTAAGGTTTTTTATTGTAAGATGAATTTTTACTTCTTAATACCGGAGAAAGGACAACAGCAAATTCTCCAGTATACAAAGATCTTCCAAATACATCAATTTATACAGAACACAGGAACACAAAAAATGCAGATGGAAAGGAAATGGACTTTTCACATAACAAATAAACAATTCCCAATCATATAGGGTTCTGGTATACTTGCTCTGTTTATCCCATCTCAACTACCGTGTTTCCCCGAAAATATGACCGGGTTTTATATTAATTTCAGCTCCAAAAAATGCAATAGGGCTTATTTTCAGGGGATGTCTTAATGTTATTGTATAACATTATACAAAAATCTAAATTTATTCAAATACAATTATGTGATCTTCTTCTGGAACATCATCATAACTCTCCAAACCCCAAATTCCAGCCTGAGGTTATCATGCTCTGCTCGCCATTTGCGGACCATCGGAGATCCAACTTCTTCTCTTTGCAGAAAGCTGTAAGATTCTTGCCTATGGAGTTCTCCACTATTCCTTTCTTGTACTCAACAGAATAGCTCTTTTTTTTTTTTTGCACTCATCTTGTCTTAATAATTTATCTTATCATTTAACGGATGTCTGGCCGATGATCAGAACTGGGGCTTAATTTTGGAGGATGGCTTATATTACTCGCATTCTGAAAAATCGAGCTAGGGCTTATTTTTGGCATAGGTCTTATTTTCTACCTACTGTATATTTTTATTTTCCAGTCATTAAAGGGACTCTGTAATGATATCAGCAAAAGCATCCATAAAAAGAGAGGACCAACAGCCCTATTAAGTTTCCCCAACGTAAAAAATTGCAGCCCAAAACGGAGCCCGCTAGACTTACGGCTATTAAATTGGTCTCTTACAGCTACCCACAAACGATCTGCGGTTTACAGGTGAAAAAACCCTACGCGCTACCGAAATCAGAACACTGTTGCTGCAAAGCCTTTGATCTGTCAAGCCGGTAAATGTTGCGATCGCAAATCGATATCAAATTGCTACGGATCCCAAAAGACGCACTGGCTTTTAAACCCATGAAAAGAAAAAGGAGGCAAAATTATTACAGCCTCCAAAGAGGACCAACAAAGGGTTTACGGACAAGTTCTGAACACTGTAAAAGACAATATAAACACACCAGTGGACATTAAAATATGGGAAAAGCATTGAAAGGCATTACAATTACTTGTACAACAATCCACAAATAAAAAATAGGCATTTCAAATTATTATTTCATCATATGTTGGAATGGTCATGCTTATGCCAATATGAAAAACCATGCTGCAACATGCATAAAGCAATTAAAGACACACTACCTGATTAAATAGCAACATAAAAACAGGAAACTGCTGCCATATTAACACTTTCCCACTCACAGAGGCTCTAATGTGTTCCCTGGAATCACCTATAATAGTTGTGTATATACGGGCTGTTGGTCACGCTTTGCGAGCCTTGCAAATCGGGGCTAGCCTCGCAAAGCGAGGCGAGCCATTATGGACTGCAGGACTTAGGCTGCAATGAGCGCTGTCGAGCAGTTGAGACACGCGGGACTTAGGCTGTAACTCAAGACACTAAGGCTTAACCCAAGGCAGTAACTCTTAACCCAAGATAGTAACAGTCATCGCAAGGCCCCTAAACTACACAGGGGGGATACGCTCATCGCGGGGCCGGTAAATTATAGGGGGGAAGAGGTGCTCAGCACGTGGCTCGCAATGAACACCAAAGCGGTTCAGAGGGGCCAGATCCTTGCATTGTGTGGCAAACAGCATTGCCAGCCTTACAATTTTACTCCCGTCATTTTTGACGGGCAATTTCCTAGTATAAATATAATTGCATATACATCTCGCTCATCACATCTACATCAGGAAAGCAAATAGTGGTCAAATTACACTGCCACTTCACATATATCAAGTACCAGGGGAACATTTTATTATTTGTTGTTCAGTCCTTCAGTCATGTCCGACTCTCGGTGACCCTATGGACTGCAGCACATTTAGGTCTCTGCTGTGCTGTTCCACAAAATACTAGAGTAGGTTGTCAGTTCCTTCTCTAGTGGACTGTCATTTGTCTGACCTGCCCACCTCTATTGGCCCTACATGGTATATCTCACAGCTTCATTCAGGTACACAAGCCCCATCACCACCACCACTTAGCAATCCACAAGGAGACCAGGGGAACATACACAACACTAATGTAAATTGATGAATAGCAAAACATATTGGGAGGTCACCAAATGGGAATGGGTATACATGTTGTCACATGGCCACCAGCAATGGCGTGGTACTTTCCAGGATGGGTGTAGCGGAGATTATCCATGATGGAGGTGAGTTGGCTGTTGATCCACGTGCCCCTGCACAGCCTCCATGTGTTTTTGCGGCCTCTCCTGATGGGTTAGAGTAGGTTAGTGTGGTGTATGTTACCCTGGTCCCCTTCAGGATTGCTAAGTGGTGGTGGTGGGGAAGCGGCTTGTGTACTTCAATGAAGCTGTGAGCTATACGATATAGGGTCACTCTAGGTGGGCAGGTCATAGACGAGAGGTCAGAAAAATCACAGTCCACTAGAGAACTGGAAACACACTACGGTATCACCTGTCATATTGTTAGCAGGCCCTCCGCATGCCCTCAGTATCACAAATTGGACTTTGCATGCGTATTAATCCTTTATTATTATTATACTCAAAAAATGATGGGGCAATAACATTTTAAGCCATGGCAATGCTGTTTGACACCCAATGTAAAGCTTTTTCTACTCTGAGGACCTTGGGCGTTCATTGCGAGCCTTGCGCTGAGAGCCTTCGGCGCTCATAGCGAACCGCTCCTCTACTTTTGTTCCTATAAACACCTTGTGCTCTCCTGACAAACACAGATATATATGTCATTTTTTTTGTATAGTTATTAATTAATTATTTACTTAAAAAAATAACATACTTGACCTATTTGTAATTGCTATATGCAGCAATGAATAGCCTGAAGAGCTAAGTATCTATTTCTATTGTCCTGCAGCATTGTACATTTAGCCTGTTGGTGCTGTGAGGAGAAAGTGGCATCAGTGTCCCATCTGTGCATTAGAAATATGCTGGGTGCGCGAGGGCAAACCGTTGCCTTAGTTGTGTAAATCTCCATTTGTGATTCCTAGTGTTAGTGTTGTAAAATGGCGTTGTTTGTCTATGTGCTACGCGGGTCTCGACCATTTTCCGTGCTGGCTAAGTGTGTATTTTAGTACCTCGTATGTCCCTGACAAAAGTCATACGTGTCTGGCGGTGTTTTGTGCATTTCGGGGTCGTGTAGCCTCGTTTTAATTTTTTTCATCCGCCATTTTTTTCCTTGCTTAGGCGATTTAAAATTGTGTTCTTTAATTAGCGTGCAACCTTAGTATCAGATGTCATGGCTGTCCCCCATGCTCTGTGTGTTTTTTTTATATTTCTTGTTGTTGTATTTTGTATTGTTTTGTGTTGTATTTGAATATACGCATATCGTCTGTTAACCTCGTATTTTTGTGACCTCTTATTATTGTTTTCTAAGTTCCGAAGGTCGTAATTAAAAGTAGTTTGTCCTTGTCAGTGTTTTATGAGCTTTGGGGCCGTTGAGCCTCGTTTTAATTTTTTTACAACGCTTTTTTTTTTTCTCGCTTAGCCGATTTTGAAGTGGCGAAACTGGCTAAAAACGACTTTAATTCGCGTGCAACCTCACCCCCAGCAGTCCTGGCTTTCCTCCCGTGCTGTGTGTGATGTTTTTGTAATTTTTTTTTATTTTTATTTTAAAAAAAAATTGTGTTTTTTGCTGTACGTGTTTCGGCCGTTAAGTTCGTATTTTGGTGATTCACGTATTTTCTTTTGTGTAAGTCTGTATTTCCTCTTTAAGCGTTAGTGTTTTTTTTATAATTCCCGCGGGTCGTATTTTTTTTTCTAAGTCCCGCGGCATGGTTGTTGTTTTGCAAAGTCGTGCATTTCTGGGTTTTTTTTGTCTCGGAGTGAGGTGGCGTAGAGCCTCCACCTCCGCAAATGCGGCCCCTGTCACTTTGCAAGGGTCCGCATTTGCGGGCTGCAATGTAGCCAACGTTGGAGCCTCCACCTCCGCAAATGCTGCCCTCTCATTGCAGCCAAAAGTTGGAGCCTCCACCTCCGCAAATGGGACGCAGTTCTACGAGCTCGCTTTGCGAACTCGCAAAGCGTGACGACGATTCGCAGTTTGACAACTATTATATGTGATATGATACATATTTTTATATGATATCTAATGCTACTATGACTATTATTATTATGCTAGCAACTTGCCCGTCAAAAATGTCGGCAATAAAATTTGAGGCCTGACAATACTGTTTGCTACACAATGTGAGGCTCACCCCCCCCCCCCCCCTCTAACTTGTTGGAATTTAATATAGCCCCAAGTGTAGCAAAGTGATTAAAAAGCAAATCAAGCAAAACTCCCAATTATGGCCTGTAACTGGAAGTGAAGCCAACAAGATCCTCTTTGTAATTGATAGGGGGGGGGGGAAGCAGTTGGACATGATTTCCTGGTGCAACTTTTTACATACTTTTACTTATTAAATGTGAAGAGGGATTAGCATACATAATTGAGATGAGGATTTATAGTTATCTCTGAGTGCTTTACTTATTAAGCTTAGATGTTTCAGTGAGGTGACTATGTTATTATGCATTTTAATATGGAGACTTCACAGAAAAGAGGAACAACAGAATAACAGGCATTACAGAGGTATCACCACACTTGAGAGGCAGAACACACTATAATCTTCTCTACAGCACTACTTAAGAACAGTCCCTACTCTTTGGAATGCCCTACCTTGCTTTATTAAACGGTATCCTAGTCTTGATATATTCTCTGAAAATTAACCTGTTCAGAGTAGCACCATGTACCACCTTAACTCTACTACCATTTTCAAGCAATGCTATATCTACTCTAGTTCTCTCACACCTGTTTCTTCCTATGAATATATATCAATCAAGCAGCCCCTCATCTCTTTGTTACTATTATTACCTATTAAATTGTAATCTCCAGAGAGCAGGGTGCTCATCTCATCCTGTAGCAATGTATTTGTACAAATGTGCCATCTTACTGTATACAAATGCATGTGAAATGTTATCCATGGGTTTACTGTACTTCTAGTGCTATTGGCACAAATAAAATATAATAATAATAATGCTTCATTGAACATAGTATCTGCACCAGCAACTGTCTAAACAACAGGAAACAAAGGGTATAAATTGAAAGTACTACATGCAGTTTATAATCTAAATGGAACACATTTAGAGGTATCAGAGATTGAAGAAGATTTACGAGTTCTTGTATACAACCATTTACATGCACAATGTCAGTCAGCAGCAGCAAAGGCAAATAAAATATTAGCATGCATTAAGAAGTGATTAGAAGCATGGAAAGCAAATATTCTGTCACTGTATAAATCCTTGGTAAGGACTCTTTTGAAATATGGAGGGACATCTTAGGTGCCACATTAAAGACGGATGTTGTAGAGCTAGAAAAGAATCAGAGAAAGGCAACAAAATATAATCAGGGGAATGGAGGTATTGAATTATGAAAAGAGGCCAATGAAATTAGACTTAATTTCTCTAGAAAAAAAAAGACGCTTACAAGGTAATAGGATTTCCTCATATAATTATATACAGGGTCAGTATAAGGCTTTGTCAAGTGAACTGTGTCTACCAAGAACCTTACAGATGACAAAAGGTCTCCTTTAGAGTTTATAACAAAAAAGATTCCACCTTAAAGCAAAACAAAAAGGATTCTACATAGTAAGGGCTGTCAGATTATGGAACTCTCTACCAAAGTAGGTTGTGACAGCAGATTCAAAAGATAACTTTAAAAGCGGTTGGATGTGATTGCAAGGTTATGTCAGAAAACTAAAACAGGTAAGATAATAATATGCGGTATAATCCTACCAGTTTTTGGAATCAGGAAGGATTTTTTCCCATCTAATGAGACCATTGACAGGGTTTCCAATTAATTTTTTGTTTGCATTCCTTTTGATCAACTGACACTGTACAATAAATCTGAGGAGATCTAAAAAGGTTGAGCTTGATGGATTTGAAACTTGATGGACTAAGTGCCATATTAAATTCCAAGCTGTAGCTGCACCGGTACACCCGCAAAGCCTGTGGGCTTGAAATTCAGCGGAGTTACAGAGCTATTAAATTAGCCAAGCCCACAACAGACATGGTCGACATCCAAACCCATAAACAATTCTTGCGCACGCTGTATGTGCGTCCCTGAAAATAATCAATTAGTCAAATCAGTAGGTACGGTTTTAGACAGAGCGAATGGTAAAAGATCGTCATCATTACATCACTGAAAAATGGAGGTTAGATTTCAATTTCTCACGGGTTTGAATTCCGAGTTAGGATCGAATTTGCATTCCAGAAATAAAGCAATATTAATAAATTAGTAAATATTATATTCTAGTCCATGCACGTTCATTATATGTATTAACACATCGATTGCCGCGATCGATATAACACAGAAATGAAACTGAAAAAAAAGTATTTTACATTGCAGATTTGCAAGCTTGAGAATGTTGTGCTATTAATATTAATACCTAACATCACTTTCCCTTTAATTTAAAATACAGTAGTGTGTTGATATTTGCATTTACAGTGCTATGGAACTTTAACTTCCTTGCGAGTCCTCTCTAGTAACCGTAGGCTTTTTGGCTCCATTTGCAGTTCACAGGTTTGAATGTCAGTGGATTCGTAGCAATTTAATAGCGATTTGCAAATGTAACATTTACGGGCTTGACAGATCAAAGGATTTGCGGCAACGGAGTTCCAATTTCGACAGCCCGTGGGGTTTTCCGCCTGTAACCCACAGATCGTTTGCGGGTAGCTGTATGAGGCCACTTTAATAGCCGTAAGTTTAGTGGGATCTGTTACGGGCTACGGGTTTTCACGTTGGGGGAATTTAATAGGGCTGCAAGTCTTTTTTATTTTCAACTGCTACTATGAAAAATTGGTAACCTAGCCAATTCCTGTTTTTTTTTTGCATTTTCGCCTCTCAAAAGCTGTATTTACACAAACGTATGTTTTTAGGTGATTAATACTTTACACAATGATTCCTTAAATAATTAAAACAAGAGCATAATTAGGAAAATCTACGAAAAGAGAGGAGTAAGTGTAGTTAAGTGTAATAAAGTTACATTTTAATAAAAATGCATTTCAATGCCTCTGTGGGTATCTGGAGGTATCCATAGTACTTTGGGGGCTCTGTTAAGATATTGTTATCAGTTAAAGGACTTGGCAAATGTCTTATTTGTTAAATGTTCTTGCAAATAACCTAACTTAATAAGCAAAACTTTTTTACAAAGGTTAAACTAAATAAACACAGCATTTCCTTTCTAAGTATTGTATTCAGTTTTTTAATGATATGCATTTTTTATTTGTTACTGACACAATGACACACCTGAATGCAATATAAGAAATTTTGCTCCAGATATGACCTTTCTTCAGTTCTGTTGAAAGGCTGCCACTGCAAATAGTTACTTAGTAACAAAAGCACATATAAGTACAAACCCTAGTAGGACAACTCTCTCCCTCAGGTTACAGGCAGTGAAAGTAACTATGACACAAGCATACTGTACTAAACGTAAGATTTTCTCTTAAAAAGTGTTTATGCTCCTATGTTTACATAGTTGCTGCTGTTGTTATGTTTTTGCCCAAGCTACAGCATTTCTTTAATGGGTTAACTAAAGTGTCTATGCTATACTGTCCTGATACTCGTTTCGCCCTTGCCTAGATTCTGCAGTAGACCTCCCTTGTGGTCCTTTCTGAACACATTGTATTTGCCTCAATAAACATCTCATGTCAGCTTACACAGTTACTTAGCAATTTTGACCGAAAGAATTGTCCATTGAGCTCTGCTTCCCTCAGGCTTCTGCACCATCCTATTATTGTTAAAATGAGTCTCAATAAGGAATGAAACAAAAGCTCGAGACAGTAAACACTGCAGATGAGAATTAATCTATATTAACAGCTTGCCGTGCTAAATATCTAGTGATAATGACATTATAGGTTGATAGAGGACATTGAAGTGACCTTCAGACTCCTCAAGAGCTATCTTGTATACAGAGACTCAAAAATATGGTTCCTTAAGATGCTATGTGATACTTTTTTTAAGACAAAGGAATATAATTCAAATCATAACCATCCAACTTGTCAAGCCCAGCACTAAAAATAAGATGCTATTTACAGGAAGGATTTTTGGGTCATGGTCTGTTTCTCAAACACTTGCTAAAATGTTCAAATATTTCACATCTGCCTTATTAGCTGCTAGTACTAATTATTCTGAAGAATTACAATTTTAGTTTATTACCATTCTAACCTCTAACAACAGGAGCTAGTTGTTATAATTAGGCATTGGTTTGTAATAAAATCCCTATTCCTTTCTTTTGAAAAGCAATATTCAGTATCAAACTTACTTTCAAACATTGACTTCTAAACCTCCAGTTGAACTTACTATCTTCACCACTTATGATGTCATCAAGGGATAAGATCAACTCTGACTGGAAGGCAGTCCCAAGTGGTCAGCAACAAACTTGTGCGAACTGGTTTAAGACACAGGGTTCAAGACAATTAAAAACATTTGCTCCTTTCTAGACATGTATATCTGACTATTTAGGACAGCCTCCCAATCAGTGTTTCTCCCACATCTTTAAGACCTCATAAGGCGAAGAGAAAAGCAGTACCATGGCAACCCACACAGGCCCTCAAGTACTACGTACAATACAGACTATACAAGAAACCATGGTGCAGTTATATAGGCTCTTCATATAATGCAGCCTTAGTGTAATTATTATGAGCTGATTCTTCCCATAGCTAATAATTAATACTACAGATGGGACTGATCAAAAGGTAAAGAGCCACTGTACTGTCTTTGTTAGTTTATTTAGTAACTGGTCAGTATTAGATGAAAATGTTAATTATGTATGAGTGTTGTCTGCTTCTCTCCACCCTCAATAGATTCCCTGGGGGTGGGAGATGATCTGCTCAGGAGTTTTCCTACTTTGCTCTGGTCTGGTCTAGATTGATCTTTAGTGACCAGGGCAGGGAAAGAAGCAGATCAAGAATGTTGTAATGGCAGACCTAAGTATGAGTCTTTTCCACCTGCTTCCAGTCACGTACAGCCCCCAGGACATCTAAAACCTGAAACACCCAAAACGTAATCCCCATTACATGTTGCAAACCATCTACTTTGCCCTTTTCCTTTGCCCTCTGGAATGAAAGGTCTGTTTGCAACAAACTTACTTTCATCCATGATGCATTTCTACTGGACCCCACTCTGTCTTTCATCCCTCACATAAAATCACTAACTAAATCTTGTCTTCTCCATCTAAAAAACATCTCCAGAATTCGTCACTATCTTACACAACTATAATCCTAATACACTCTCTCATCATCTCTCGACTAGACTACTGCAACTCGCTTCTTGTTGGCCTACCCACCACCCGACTATCTCCACTTCAATACATTATGAATGCCTCTGCTAGACTCATCTTCCGTACACAACGTTCAGTGTCATCATCACTTCTCTCCCTCAATCACTCCACTGGCTTCCCTTAGCCTCAAGAATGAAATTTAAAATCATGACCCTAACTTACAAAGCCCTCAACAATAACTCTCCCCCATACATCTCTGCTCTCATCTCAAAATACTCCTCCACCCACCCTCTTCGTTCTGCTAATGATGTTCTTCTTTCTACAACTCTTGTCACCTCCTCTCACTCCCGCCTCTAGGACTTTTCTTGTGCTGCCCTTAGTCTCTGGAACTCCTTGCCTCACTCCACCAGATTATCCTCTTGCCTCAAAACATTTTTTTTATTTTTTATTTTTTTTAAATGTTATTCACAAAAAGTTTTATACAAATATAAATACATAAAACAATACAAATACATACATTCATCCTACTCAAATAATGTGAGAGCTTTATCAAACATTTATATCTCCAAAGGGGAGAATTTTTTTCCTCTTCTTTTTTCCCTTCTTTCTCTCTTTTTTCCTTATTTTCAAAAAGGATTTACTACATAAACTTAATATATCTTTTTACAAAACGACAAGATAAACATTTGACAGATCAAATAAACAAAGAAACATAATCAAAGTGAGTAAATTACTGAATTTTTCCCCTAATAAATACAGAGAGAATACAGAGCACCTTCATGTTAAAATGTAATCTTAATAGACTATGGCAGTTATAACCTTGTGATAATATTAGTCACTCTTTAAAGTTATCTTTTTATCTCAATTTTAACCCCTTTTTTCTCTCTCTTCTTCTTCTCTCTTTCCTTTTCTCTTCCCCCCTCTTTAGCCCAAACCTACAACTTAATAATACATCTCTAAGTTAGTCCAAAAAAGGGAAGACGAATGTTATATAATATAACAAGCTCCTAAAATAAGAAACATATAATGACATAAAAAAAAAAAGGAGAAAAAAATAAAGAAAATCATTTTGACTTCCTTCTCTTTTTCTTCCTTTTTCCGCCGGCCAAAGGGGAGGGGAGGAAAGGAGAAGGAAGGGGAGGCTATAAGAGAACACTCCCGAAAAATAAATCTCCCTATTCATTATACTTTTTATCCTATATTACCCACTTTTTAGGAGGGGATAGGGAAATCGTGATTTCCTCAATATTACTCTCCAAGAGGCGAGTTTTACAAATTTTTAGCAATGTTTCAGACCAAGTGGGAACCTTTTCTTGTTTCCAATTTGACGCAATTGGGGCTTTAGCTGCCATAAAGATCTGTATCAAAAGAGCTTTTATTTCTAATGTAACTTCTTTAGGAAAGATGTGGAATAGGGGTATTTCCACCTTAAAGGGAAGACCTACCCCAAAAATTTATTTAATTTGATGAAAGCATTCTAACCACCAGGTTTGTAACATTGGGCATTCCCACCAGATGTGTAAGTGAGTTGCTTTTTGGCCACATTTTCGTCAGCAAAATTTGTCTTCATTAACTTTATTAATCTGAGAAACTTTTAATAGAATATAGTACCACCTATTAATGATCTTAAAATACGTTTCTTTGTAAGGTGCATTTTGCAAAAATTTGTCTGTAATTAAAAAAGCAGAGAGCCATGTCTTTAGAGACCACTCCTTGCTTACATCTTTTTCCCAAAGTTTTAGGCTAGATGTTATGGTTGGAATCTGCTTATTTTTGATAATATTATGGCACTTGGCCATTAAATGAGATTTATCAGCATCTAAAATTAATTTCTCACAGTCGGTCAGCTTTCTGAGATTTTGTAGTATAAACCCCAGAAACCTCAACTGATTACACATTTGATGGTATTCTAACCATAATGAGTTATGTAACTTATATTTTTTCCTTAGTTCGTTAAAGGCAATAAAAGAACCATTCTGAAACAGGTCCCTTAAATATACTGCCCCGTTCTTATCTAGAGTTTCCAAAAGAGGAATGTTGAATTCTCGGAATAGGGTAATCAGTGGAGTTATCGGGCTAGGGAATGGAATTAAGGCATATTTCAAATTCAACTTGTCTCAACATTTAATTTTTTTTCTTAAGGCTTCTACCACAGTTGCAAAACTAGTATGGTCAGTGATTTTTTTGTTGTTGAAAGATTAAAGTTTGTAACGCTTTTTTTGCTGACCTTTCCTTTTCGATTTGAAACCAGTGCTTGGATTCCACTTGGTCTTTCCATCTAATAATATGTGCTATGGTTATTGCTTCTTGGAACTTCTGAATAGATGGATAAGCCATGCCCCCTTTTCGAAATTTATTAATTAAGTATGCTGTTTTAATTCTCATTTTTTTGCCTTTAGGAAGAAACTTATAGAGGATAGTTTGAAATCCTTTAATTTGGAGACTTGTAAGATGGTATGGTATATTCCTCATAAGATATGTTTTTTTGGGCACTAGAAACATTTTTGTAGCTATGATTCTTCCTGACCACGAATCGTGAAGATTTCTCCACTTTTCAATGGATGCTTTCAAGTTTGTCATTGTCCGCTTACAATTTTGGTCTATCATTTGTTTAAAGTCTAATTGAAGTTCTATGCCCATATGTTTTATACTCTTTTGCCATGAATTTAAAACATTTAAAACCTCACTTAAATGCATCTCTTTAAAGAAGTATATCACCTTCCACCCTTACACACTTATCACCTCTCTCACCCTCTTTTACCACTCTCTATACCTTAGATTGTAAGTTTGCGAGTTTCCATCCTAATTACTTTGGGAATGCACCATGGACATTGAATTCCTAGCTCAAAGACAGGGCCCTCCTTGCTTTGCTATTTGTAATTTTTTATCTTTGTCTGAACTTAACTTATGTACAGCGCTAAGGAATTTGTTGGTGCGTTATAAATGAACAATAATAATAATAATAATGACCTATTTATTTCTCACTTCTTCAATCTACTGGCTATCATTGAAACCTGGCTCACCCCATCTGTCTCCCATGCTACACTCTCATACAGTGGCCTCCACTTAAGTCACTCTCCAAAACCTTCTCCACATTCCTTCACAACTTTTCCACATTCCTTCACAACTTATCCTTCCCCTCTCTACCACATTTATCCATGCCCTCACACATATTTTCAACCTTTCCCTTAACACTGGCAAGATTCTTCTTTAAAACACATCATAATTACTTATTCTTCTTGACCCCAACACTCAACAAAAGCAGCTCTCACTAAAGTTACTAATGACTTGCTCACAGCCAAGTCAAAGGGTCACATCTCTATACTAATTATTCAGGATCTCTAGGCTGCCTTTGACATTCTTGACCACCATCTTCTTGTCCAAATTCTCCTCTCTCTTGGCATCCATGGCATAGCTCTCTCATCCTACCACATTGAGTGTCTTCTTCTCTGTCACCTCTTCTTTGCCTCACCCTCTGACTGTTGGCGTACCCCAGGGTTCAGTCCTCATCCCCTTCTTTTCTCCATCTATACTTCCTCTCTTGGTACCTTAATATAATCATTTGGATTTAACTATCATCTATTTGCAGATGACTCTCAAATCTACCTCTCGGCAATAGATCTATCCCCCTCTATCCTAGCACATGTGGCCAGATGCCTCTCTAGTATATCCTCTTGGATGTCCACCCACCAACTCAAAAGCAACATGTCAAAGACTGAGCTCCTAATCTTATCACCCTCTACTACAGCTTCCACCCCACATATATCTCTCACTGTTGACAACACCATCATCACTCCCACCTCCCAGGCCAGTTGCCTTGGGTTTCTGTTGGACCCTGCCCTGTCTTTCACGCCTTAAATACAATCCATAATAAAATCTTGTCTTTTTCACCTAAATATATCCCAAAAATATGTAGCTATCTTACACAAAACACAACTAAAATCCTAGTCCACTCTCTCATGATATCTTGCCTTGACTACTGCAACTCTCTCCTTGCTGGTCTTCCCATAACCCTTCTCTCTCTACTCCAATCCATAATGAATGCATTGCTAGAATCATCTATCAAACTCAACGTTCAGTGTCCGCAGCACCTCTCTGCCAATTACTACTCTTGCTTACCTAACCTATAACGCGCTCAGCAATAATGCACCCTCTTATAGCTCTCATCTCTAAGTACGCCCCCAACTGCCCTCTTCACTCTGCTAACAACCTTCTTCTTTCCTCCTCTCTTATCACCTCCTCTCACTCCCTCCTTCAGGACTTTTCTTGTGCTGCCCCTATTCTTTGGAACTCCTTGCCACGCTCCACTTGACTATCCTCCTGCTTCAAATCCTTCAAATGCTCACTAAAAACTATTCTGTTTAAAGAAGCTTAGCATCTTCAGCCTTCATATACATGCCACATCTATTACCCTCTTGTACCTCTCCCATACCCTTTAGATTGTAAGTCTGCAAGCTCTCAGTCTTCCTATGTGCTTTAGTGAAAGCTTAGTGTACATTTGATTTTAAGCTCAAAGACAGGGCCCTCCATTCTCTTCTCTTCATTGTGTTAATATTGTTTTGTCTTCAACTTACCCTTGTACAGCGCTACAGAATATGTAGGCGCATTACAAATATTATTATTTTTATTATTATTATTAACCTTTATTTGTATCGCACCAACATCTTCCATAGCACTGTACAGGGGATAAGGACGAGGAAGAATACAATGTTAACAAACTGCAGAAAAATGGAGGGCCCTGTTTGAGCTTAGAATCTTTGCAGGAAGAGCTTTTTTTTCCAAAGCACCCTACAAGATTGGAAACTCACTACTTACAATCTAAAGGGGATGGGAGAGGCAAAGACTTGGGGAGAAACAGATAGGGGATAGCAAGGGTGAGAAAGAAAGTTACATTTTACTTAGGTAGGAAGGTATGTGACATTGTGAAGTGAATGGCTCAGGTGTGTAATATGGTATCTGTCCTTAGTGGTCAGATAATGTAACCGGCTAGTGTAAATGTCAGGTCAGACCCTGGGTTAGGAAATGTGTCTCCAGAAGCAAGGAAATAATAATAATAAAGTACTACTTTACAGAAGTGATAGGTTATAAGTGGAACAGCCTTCCAGTGGAGGTAGGGACAAACACAGTTAAGGCCAACCTGAAATTAATTAAGCCAAGCTTTATAGTTAAACAAAATACAAAAATAGAGTTGCTCAGAGAACGAACTAACCTTAATAGGTTAGGTCTATGGAAATGATAAGCCACTCTGAGAGCAATCTCTTTTAGCTCCCCTGTGCCCTTCATAGGGAGAAATATCCTGTAGTTTATCAGTCCAGCCCCAAAACACCAGGCAATTCACCCTGAACAGGAGAAACAGAAAACCCCAGACATACATTTCGGCCTTCATTGGGCCTCGTCAGTGAGGTGTAGCTGATAACTCACTAAGTCCATGTCTGGAGTACCCTATCACCCTTAGGGAAACTAATGCCAAAGTGTTATTTGAATAAACAAAATACAAAATTAGAATTGCTCAATCAGATAACGAACTAACCTTAATAGGTTTGTTCTATGCACATGATAACCCACTCTGAGAGCAACCTCCTTTAGCTCACTTGTGCCCTTCACAGGGAGAAATATCCTGTAGTATATCAGTCTGGTCCCACTCACTAGAATGGTTTAGCCCTCTCAGAGTGGGTTATCATGTACATAGAACTAACCTATTACGGTTATTTCGTTCTCTGTTGAGCACCTCTCTTTGTTGTTTTGTTTATGCAAATTACCCTTAGGGTTTAGTCTCCCTACGGGTGATAGGGGACTCCAGACGAGGACTCCTTCAGCTGCACCTCACTGACGAGGCCCATAGAGGCTGAAACGTATCTGGGTTTTGCAGGTTTCTCCTAGTCAAGGTAGAATTGCCTGGTATTTCGGGGCTGGGTCACTCTTTTGAGTGAGACCAGACTGATATACTACAGGATATTTCTCCCTGTAAAGGGCACAAGTGAGCCAAAAGAGGTTGCTCTGAGAGTGGGTTAGCATGTCCACAGAACTAACCTATTAAGGTTAGTTGGTTCTCTGATGAGCACCTCTCTTTGTTGTTTTTTTCAAGCTTTTAGTTAGACAGAAACAACAGACTAGATTGGGCCTTTTGGTGCCTATCTCCTGTCAAGTGTATGTTTGCATGTTCAGGTAATTGAACAGCTCCAAGGCATCCTCCCACGCATAAATATACTGCTACAAGAGGTCATGTTTATGGAACTACCATATTCCTGTTTACTGAATCCTTTTTCTAACGAAAAAAAACATTTGTGTTAATGAAAAAAAACATATGAGAAATCACGCTGTATTTTGAGCAGCGCCTAGACTGTGGCGTCTGTTCCTTTAAAATAGAATGAGGCCAGCATCATTTTAGATAAAGCATGTCTCTAATACCAAGGCGTGGAAGAATCGTGCGCAGTGCCTTATTTCTTACCTCCTTGTACAACCACCATTCATCTTAGGGCTTCAGAGACAGTTATACATTCAATATGTTAGCAGAATCCCACATAAAAATAGAATGAAAAAACTAAGAACATCCATCTTAATATCCAAATAAGGAGAAAACAAGAGAGAGAGAATCGCAGACTGGGTCTGTTCAAGCATGCATCAGGAGGGACTGAATTCCTTTAGCTGTAACACAGACAAAGCCCATATTGCATATTATCATAATTACACACCAATCCATGCAATAAAAAAACACAGGCAGTTAAAACCTCATTAATTAGCTAATTTTATTGTCCATTGATGTAACACAGCCAGCCATACAATGGAAAGCTTGCAGTGGGATTGTTAAGAGTTAGTACTGCGATTTTCTGCTAAATTAACCCCTTTCTGTTTTATAGACATTACAAGCAGCAGCAGACAGTGTTATTTAGGGAGTCCCCTGCGCGAGACAGCTCAGACATGGAGGTGAGCTTTACTCAGGATGTGCCCAGTGAGGAGGAATCAACCTCAACCTGTGCTGCCGTGCCCCAGGGGGCAAATGAAACATTTTCCCAACCTAATAGTAAACAGCAGATACATAATTTCTTTAAAAAACTAATATATTTGTTAATGTGCAATATGCATCAGGCAAGCTCAGCTGATCTTCTCCTCCAACCAGTATGATCTGCTAAAATGATTTCATGGCTGACTCCACACTTGCTGAACTTTGGTCAAAAGTTGGTCAAAATTGATCACGCTATAGTACCTAACAGTAGCAGAGATTTACTAAGACATTGAAATTGTTATGATGGGCTGTGATTTTTATTAATTATTATTATATTTTATTTATATACATATATTCTATAATCCAAGCAGATTTCAAAGCTATAGGTGTGAATACTTAGATAACATTTTACATTAATTTTAAGACAATAAAAATAAGGTGAAATGGCATATACATTAGTAAATAAGGTAATTGCTCTCATGAGAGTTTACAATCTGAGATATATTAGGAGCTGCTAGAGAAATGAGATGAGGGAGTTGCTTGATGGATAGATGTTATAGGGAAGGAGAAGTGTGAAAGAGCCAGAACATATAGACAGGCTTTTTTGACATTAACAGTGGAGTTAAGGAGGTGGGTCGTATGCTGTTCAGGTGCATTTCAACATCTGAAGACTAGAGCAGAGTCCAATGTGTAATGGGCTGTGATGCATCCTAAACATACATTGCAAACCTTCACAGCATTTACTAAGCCCATTTTTTTACATAATTATGCAACCCATAGTGATTCACTGTGACCCATTGCAATTGAGGTGTTTTATGGGCACGTTATAGGCATTGTAAGGGTATGTTGTACGTAAAACACTTGTGGTGATCACTATCACATTATTCACTAAGAATTTCTTTACTCTCCACCGATTGTGACACAGCTATCGAACATTGTAACCTGAATCTTTGCAAAGTGCCAGGATTATTACTCATTGTAAAATCTGTTATTTACAGCAAAACAGTCATACATATGTTTATTATTGAATTAGAATTGTTATACACTGCATGCCTCAAGATTGAAATATTTATAAGTGGATGTCTTCTATTAAAATAGAAATCATGCAGCGTGTAACAAACATAGTTCAATAAAATATTTTCAGATGTTTTTGTGTGTTTCCGCAAATAACTAAAGTTAAATTTACTTAAAAGTTCCCTTGTTCATTACTACATTTCTCTTGATGCCAATCGCAGTGTTTGCTCAATTTCAACATGAGTGGAGATTTAGTGAGTACATTGCACTGTCTCATTAGAATACATTAATGTTAATACATAGTTTAAAAGGGGTCTACTGTGAAAGACTGCAATCTACCAAGCTCTATCACCATTAGCCTGATAGATAGACAATGGAAGAGTTAAAGGGCCACTTTAGTGTTCCTATAATGGCCTCTCTAAAGTATAGAAAACCTTTGTTAAAATTTTACTGTGAGTTTAAACAATGAATTATTATTTTTGAATCATGCCCAGACTGTATAAACTCCAGATTTCTCCACCCTTTAAATGATGTCTTATCTATGGAGTGGGATCCACACAGGGGGAAGTACTGAATTAAAAACCTTTCTTCGAGATTGCACATTAGTAGCAGGAAGTAGTGTTACATGAGCTGCTAGCAATGTACACAAATACACCTTCTAGCCACCTCCCATTATAATACTACAAGTATGGTATGCTTGTTTGGAGAGCATTCCCTCTGGGGGGGTTCCCACTCCAGACACAAGACATCATAGATAAGGAGCTCATACTGCCTGGGAACATGATTCAAGATAGTAATTCATTTTTTAAATGCACAATAAAAGTTTAACACATTTTTTGAATCAGGCCCTAGCTAACCATTCTTTAGAGAACCCTTTATAAGAACAAGAAAGTAGCCATTTAGATTGAATGATTGGTGATTGGGACAATTTTTTTGTTTCCCAATTTTTAATGTTTTCCTATTTTGGCATTTTTAGACTATATTATCTGTGATACGGTGTGGCATCATGCCAATGTAACATCCGAATACCTAATGCCTTGTTAGTGCTAAAGATACAGTAACAAGGTTTATGACATTGTAAAATCCCAAGCTACCTACAATGCTTTGCATCCCTGCCAACATTTGCAATGCTAGAGGGAGTGGAAGGCTGACAGTAGGACTGAGAGTAATAGCTAGGAGCAGGCACCGGAAGAGAGAGACAGGGAAGGCGTGGGGCGATATTTAACACGTAAGCTAAAAACTAAGGTAAAAATTGTTTAGTTCAATATCCCCATATTTTGTATCACAGTGAACCTATAAGTTTGTTCAATAAACAGGCCTCGTATTTTCTGTACAAAACTGCTGGCGCTCAACTGTAATATTTTATACTTTAAATTAAAACAACATTTTGTTCTAAATTACTCTTAGAGAAGATTACAGATTCTGAAACGTGTCTAGTTTGGAGTTACTGTACCTTGTTTGTAAAGAGTGGAAGCTGTATTCTAAGTTTGGTTTCTGTCACTGATACAAAGAATGCTGTGCTAAAAGAGTCAAAAGTTCAAGAGCCAGTTCAAAAGACAGCAGCTGAGTTCTCAGCTATGACAGTTACATTCATGTTCTGTTTTCGTCAGCTGCTCCCATCATCTAATATACAAAGAACTTGTTGAAATAAAAAGCAAATGTTGAAATGTTTATATATATATATGTGTGAACTTCTGTAAGTGAGCTCTTTCATATAAGGGCAACTTGTGTGGAAACTTCTTCTTTGTTACAGGGATTCACTATTTGGGTTTTATGCTGCCCTAGGCCTCTTCAATTTTATGCCCCTCTCTTTTCACTCAGTTACTACTCCTCCTTTCCCTATGCTATGACCTCATTCTGTTTTCCATGATATATATATATATATATATATATATATATATATATATATATATATATATACTCACTGTATAGCACACTCACATAGTATTGCATCTGTGATTTAAGACATCCTACTGCCCTAGGCCTTGACCTCATTGATGGGTTACACTGCAATACTAAATGCACACAATAAAATAACTTAATACAAATATGAATATAGTTTATTCTAAACTGTTTAAGAAAATAATTTAGAAAGTCTATGTTAATTATAAAACGAGGAGTATGCAAAGTTGATAATCAAAGAAGCTTTTAAGCATTAAATGCTATGCCATTGTTCATATTGATTCCTATACATTTCTATATTTATTCATATTATTACTTATACCAACTCAGCGTGCTCTCCATTCTTATAAGATCTACTGTGTAAATAAATCACCTCCTGTAAGGTCATTTTAAGAGAGAAGTAGGAATTTTTCAGGACAAGATTAAATCTGTGGTGCCTCTAGGTACAAGCTCGCTAGACATCACACCCATCAAACTTTAAGTTCCCCCAATTTGCAAAGATAACAATATAAGAATTGTTTGTGAATCATACACAAATGTAAGTCAAGGGGAAGTGGATTGCAAATATTGTTTGCATCTCCAGTCAGGGTGATACGTCAGAGCCAAGAATCCTTAGGCAGGTGTCTTATTTTCCTGTTGGTAAATCTGGCCTTGCTTGTATTATCAGTATCTATGCAGGTACAAGTAGTCCACATGTGGTGCAGTAAGAGGACACCCAGGAGATGCCTCTCGCAGTATTGGCAGCCATTACTTGAATGCAAACAATGTTCCATGGGCTGTACAGCAATCAGAAAATATCATGGTTAGCTGGCGTCAAGACTCAGCCCTGGGTTATGTACTTGAGCTATGGACTATTAGTCAATTTCCCTGGAAATTAAATGATTATAGATGTAAATTTCACTTCAGGAGTGACGGTATGCTTCTAAACGCTGAGGCATTTGGGCGCGCTCCAGTTGCAATAAGCTAGCCTGCGTTCTGCTTTAATTTCCCTAAACCACTCAGGGCAAAAGCTGTTTAGAAGAGTCTTGGCAGCTATAGCTAGAAATGGCGTGGCAAGAGAGAAAAAATCTAGAGAAAGCTGGGAAATGACTTCAAAAATCCCTCAGCACTTGATATAAACTGATGGCCAATCGCGTGGTCCATGAGATGGATGATGCTATTGATGGATTCCCTCTGCAGATGTGTCATCTTATGCTGCTGTGGATGGATGAGAAGAGAATGAATTATGCTCTAGTCTCTGTACATATTAAATGGCTGCAGTATTTGATCTATATTAAGCAGCCTGTTCCCATATTATGTGTCCTAGATTAGGACAGGGATATTGTGGCTATTATGTATGGGACTGCAAAATGCTTTCAATTACTGGCTATGCTGTGACAGAGATATCCATTTCTATGTGTGTGATGCATATAAACAGATCTGTCTGTTTGCTTCAGAGCAGCCAGTCTGTCTTACAACATAACATATTTTTATTTTGCACAGACGGATATGTGTTGTGAAAAAGAACTGATGTTTAGTGATACTAATGAGATTTATTTAAATCCAGCTATTAAAATTGCAAACCCCCTAGATCAGTGCTTTTCAACACTGGCATCCCATAGCTCTAGCATTGATAAAATGACTTGTTAGGCAATTTTGTTTTACATAAAACATTTTAACTAGGTACATTTAATTAATTTCATCCTTCTCAATATAGTTTTCATATAAAATGTACACTCATTTACTTGTAAGCGACCTACAGAGTAAAAGTGTCTTAGTTTCTGGGACCTCCCCCTTCCTCCATCTATTCTCTCATGTAGGCTGCAATCTTGTATATCTGTGACGTGCAACACAGTGTTTTGTGATTAAAGACATTCCCACTGGGGAGGGGACTCATACTACCACTATTGGACAGTGACACATTATATGTTAGATGCTGCAAAAAATTGAAACTGACAAGTTTTTTGTAATAGTCAGATATGTTTACTTATTTATCTGGTGTCAGAGAAAACAAAATAAATTGGTATCTGTATGAGACTCTCAGAAGGTTGCAACAAACAGTTTGGAACTTGTCCCAAGATTTATTTTAACTTGCCCCTAAGAAGGCTGGAACAATGGTAAACATTTGTTTAAAAATATGTTTTTGATATACAAGGATACACACTAAGGGCTGTATTTCTTGTAATTAGGATTTTTGTATTATTTTTTTTGTTCCTTTCCAAGCGTGGGACCCAACTGTGAATCAGCTAGAGGTGTTTTCTGGAATTATACACCAAGTATAGTGTATCCTCACGCTATATAATGAGGCAAATGATGAAACCCTTCTAGAGTTACATGTATGATGCCCAGAACGTCAAGATTCCTCAGACTCCACAGTTATATATGCTCTGTAGCGTTAAAGGTATATATACATTTCCTGGTGGATTATTTCCTGATTATCAGATCAGATTTTCCCAGGAAACTTAGAAATGTCTTTAATGTAGCAGAAAAATAGTTGAGAATTAAGGGAATTGATGGAATCAAGCTCACTTCTCCATTGCTGCATGGTAATTTCTCTGAATCACTCAAATTGCACATGGAAAATGTCAGACTTGTACCCCTCCTGAGACTTTTCTGGGCATTGTGGTTCTTTTGTCTGTAGCTGACACATATCTTTCAAAATAAAACTACAATTTGTAGAATCTTATGTATTGAGAAAATGTGTGGATGAGCAACTCGGTTCATCCAATCAGAGATGGCCTTTTTTGATCACTCAATACTCCCTAGATTGTCACTGCCTAAACAGCATCTTCTGCACATGGTGCCCCTACAGGCAGTTACCAATATACAGCTGACTTCTCTGAATAACAGAAAATCCAGCCCTGATCATGTAGCCATCTTCAGTGCCACAGTAAAAATATCTCAATAACTAATAAAATATTTAAGAAATTACAAAAATGATACATTTTTTACTACAGTTTTGCCCTTTCATATATATTTCCATAAAAATATGAACACCAGCAATATTTTAAAGCTTAAAATAACAAAGCAGTCATTTTACCCCCTTCAAAATGATGAATAATCTCTGTCCATCCTAAAACTGCAACCTAAGCTTAGGTTCTTTGTGGTTTATGTTTCTCTTACTATTATGGTCTGTGACCCTGCCTTTCAGTAGAATGACTTTGCAAGCTATCTTATTGGCAAACGTACTGCTCTCCCAATAGAGAACATTTGGTATCATGTCAATTAGACAGCGCTGTACAAGGTAGAACAATACAGCCTCAATATATTCCAGCTCCAAACTGCTTGCAAGGGCTTAATTTAGGCAAATGAGGCTCGGGGAGATAGAGCATCTTTACAAGGACATATAGGACAAGTGGAATGCAGTTTTACACCGGTATACAGAGGCTCTCTCCCTGATGAATGCAGTCATTAACGTGGCATTGTTGTTATATTCTGCTACTAAATTGTAAAATGCACTGCTGGGTGATATACACTGGTTACAATTGGTTTATAGAAATGATACAAATTACCACTATTTTTTACTTTCAAGGTTATAGTACATCTGCTTTTTAATGTGTCATTCATTATCAGGTTTTCTCTCTCTCTGCATCTACAGAAAAAAATATTATTTAATGCTTGTATGTTTTATTCTAATATTGAAAGAGTTTAATAAATATGTGTAGTCCTTCCATAAAATATATTTGATATTATAAGTCTTACTTGCACAGTTTTAAACTTGGCATGACCAGCGCTGGCTAAAGCCAATTCAGTGTCCTGGATGGAGTTTTACATATTTTACCCCATATTCGTTACAAGAGCAGGACACCTGCTTGGGTTGCTTGGAAATCTTAGAATTTCACTGGGGGTGAAGTCAAGATCAAGTTTTATTTTTACAAGTCAAAATACAGAGATGTTATAATAAGATTGCAGCACTATGTTATTATACATAACTGTAACATAAGGAGACAAAAGAGAAGGTAAGCTGTAAAGTAAAGGTAGAATCGGAGTATTGTCATTATCCTAAAACATTTTCTTCCATGTCTTTTTCTTTGCAGAATGAATGAATTCATTTTTCTATATTAATAATTATATAATATTATATACTTATCCTGTCACAATTGGCCTAACCATACTAGTGTATGCCTTCCAGATGCATAGTCATGGGTGTAGGAAATGGGGGCGATGGGGGAAATAATCCCCCCCAGATTTTTCTATGTTTGTATGTATGTATATATAAGCTATCATATGGCCTGTGTATACAATGAGCTGCACCCCCCCCCCCTCAGAATTATTCTGGCTCCTGCACCCCAGTGCATAGTCCAGACTAAGTAGCACCTTCCTACTCAAGGCTAATTGCTGCCTTCAGTCACATACATTCTAATACCATTAGTCCTCCTCCTTCCTCCATAATAAAACTATTACCAAGGTGGTGTCCTAATTAAATTGCCCATTGTTGTAGGCCTTCCACTCACTAACTGGCCTAACCCTCAAATAAGCAACAACTAAACTGGCAATTGAAGTGCCCTCCTGATTGAACAATCCAGACTGGCGATGGAAATGTTGAAATTGGAAAATGTTGATTATGAGTTAGTGTTTTACCTAGTTCTATTGTGATGTATCCATAAAAATATGTGGTCCCAAAATAAATTGATCAGAGCCCTCTCACAAGAATGTACACCTTAGAGCTATATTTCTATGGGAAGTGGTGGGGAAATGTAGCCTCATTCCTCTATCGGTATCCTTGGTTCCAGTCCCAAAGGGTTCCTGTACCTGCAGAGTCCGGGTGCCATCAAATTCTCCTCGAATACGGAATAGCAGCTGGCCAGTGGGACCCTCAAGAAGACCGATGCAGCTGGAAAGTTTTCTATCACATTTCAGAATGTATTATTACATTAAAATATATGTCTATATTTTCCAGAGCTTATGATATATTTATTTATAGAACAAATAAGTACCAGTAATACAAAGAAACTGAAATAAAAGACAAGAAAATATCAGCCACAAACTAAGAAAATCTGTAAAAATAGAAACATTTGCAACAGAGGCTACAGAGCACTCAGTTCTGACCTAAGGACAAGTTCTGCACAACATTTAAAGCCTTTGAATGTGCGCCTCTCGTATGTTGGCCCCCTCTGCAGTCGAGTCGCCCACTAAACATATATGATAGACCCAGCCATAGGAGTGATCAGGGACGCATGGTTACTTTACAATAGGGGAGACTGATGGTATTACTGTAGGGAGGCATAAAACTCACTTCAAAAAATTAAGGAATCCTTCAGGCAATACCACACAATAGTTAATTTCATCCACACGTGGTGGGAATGTCCGGTTGCCCAACAGATTTGGACCAAAACCCTAGAACTAGCATCTAATATTCTTCAAAAAAGCATTACACCATCCATAGATATTTGCCTACTGGGTAACCATACCCCTTTACTATCAAAAAAATTAAATAAACGGCTACAATATCTAATGCTTTCCACTAAAAACTCCCATTGCCCGTAAATGGAAGACCTCAACACTTAATTTAAGAGAAGTGATCAATAAACCGAATGTTACTGTACATGTGGGGAATAGAGACAAGTGGTTGGATTGCTACACTTTTCTCAGTTTTAGGTACAAAATATAAGAACCAGGATTGATTTTATTTATAACAACCATATTTAGTTTCAGAAAATATAGATATGATTCATGAAAATTTAAATTCCCTTTTAATCAATCTCAGTATTCGCAATAAATGTTTTCCTTTAAAGGGTTACACTTCCAAAGTATAGTGTGTGTTTGCAAGCAATGTACACCTGTTATCCAGATGTTACTTATAATTAATTGCCTTTTTATGACATATCATATCTAATTTTAGAAATTGTCAGTATAAACAAATGTTACCACATGTGTGCAAATTGACATAATGAAGTGTAATTTTCACAAACCTTTGAAAAGCATTTTCCCATTATAGAATTTCAAATTTACGAGAACATTACTAGGATCTTGCTCCTTCTAAATAACAGTGCATGCAGCGCCAAACAACATTCACAAGTTTTTATTTTGATAACTATATAATGCCATACAATGTGCAATATATGCAGAACTGTACAATAACATTTGATGATTTATTTAACATATTTACAGTACATGTATATAGTGTATTTTTACATTGATTCTGGAATATATACGGGGCAGCTACTGTAGCTTTGCAGGTATAGGAGGAACATAAAGTGAGGGTTGTATTTGTTGACAATATGGTGCAATGAGCCACATCATGTTTGTCCAGTCAACTGAATTTAAGAAGTAGGGTTAGACAGGATCTAGGTAGGATGATCATATGCTGTGTTAATGCATGAAAGAGAGAGTAGATACATCTTCAGGGTAGTGTAAAATTGGTAAGGACCCCTGTGTTGCAGGTTTCTTTATGGACCACATCAGCCTTGAGTAAGATATTGAAAAATAAGTAGGAGAGGTCATAGGTGACCAAGCAGAGCTGATCATTTTTATGCTTTAGTTTATGTTTTATTCAAATTTGCCCTCACTGATAGAAATAATTGTTTTATATAATGTTTAGATACTGTCAGGAGTATCTGTTTTGGTGGGCCTTAGGGTAGGCCAAGGAAGGCCCCACTGTTTTTTTCATGTCAACCCACTGCCTATAGTGACTCACAGACTGAGTAGGCTGCAAGGGAGATCTAGGAAAGATGGGTCTGCTCCTCTGTGTTATAACTCCATTTTGTAGTGAGAAGAGACGCTTATGCCTAAGCACACTATCCTAAGTGTTGCTAAACTTATTTTGAATTTGCTCAAGTCTCATTTGAGGGACTTGTTTACTAGACTAGAAATATGGACATACTAGGACATACTACAGTATGCACAGTTCTCCACTCTCTACACCATTCCGCCTCCTCTCATCATGGATGCACATGAAGAATTCAAGGTAGGAAGAATTTTTAATTAAAGGTACTTTGAGTCTCCAACAACTAGTGGAGTGGAAGGAATTTGGACCAGAAGAGCTCATGTCCATGGTCCTGATGCTAGTCCCTCCCAAATATTTTTTCTCGCTATGTGAGGGAAAAGCTCTTCATACCATTCCAAATGCAGCTGTACACATTTAGTATGACACCATAGCTGATAATGTTGGTGGAGAAGCCAGAAATGTTTGTGACAGTGTAGAAAGGAGAAGTATTTGTGGCTCAAATATGCAAATAAATACTTTTCTTGCAGGATCAAAAGTATGATAATGGGATTTAGATAATTATGTGCTATCAGTTGCTTTTCAGCCCATCAGAGCATGGCAATTTTATATATCCTTCCGCCAATCAGAGAAGGGGAGGTTTCATGACTGCTCCCTTATTTACTATTATAAAACAACAAACTTACACATACATTTGACAGTAAATATGAACCAAGCTGCCCATCTAGTCTGACATTTCTATCAAATTATAAGTTTGGAGCGATTAGGTCTCACTGTGACTGTATGTTTATCCTAGGCATGCTTAGGTCCTTAAATATGTTTGATTGTGCCTATGGAAGGCTGATTCATGTATCTACTCCACTTTCGGTAAGGTAGTACTTAAGGATATTAGCTCTCGACCTTCCACCTACCAGATTCAAATCATAATCTCTAGACTCTAATTAATTTTAATTTCCTCTTGAAGTTCTGAGGACATATCTGAGAATTATCATGAAACATGTTAGCTGTTTGGCCAACTGAGACTTTTGTAGTTACCTTCTAGTAGGATACAACAAACTGTTTCTACCTTAATACTACAGATACTTGGAAAGACTATAGCTAATTGTCCTGTACATTGTAAACAGGTTTATTCTTGTTTTTAATAATATATTAAAGGTATTTCAAGCTTTTGCTTTGTTTTGATCTCACTGTTGAGGATCAAGCCATCCACATGGGTGGGCAGGCTCCACTTACAACATGACAGAGGAATCTTCCCTCAATTAGCTGGTAAAGTGATTAATTTCCCTATCAGCACATTATTATACAACCATAGCATAATACATATTATTGTACAGCACACAAAGATCTACCATCAATAAAATTATACTTACATAATGTATATATATATATATATATATATATATATATATATTTATTTAAATAACTGGTACATATAATGTCTATATAGTATATACAGTTTGGAACCCAGCCATCTGAATTTATTTTAATTAAGTATAATTAATTTTACAAATGGAAGAGTTTTGTGTGCCACACAATAATATGTATTACAAATAATTTGTTTTATAAAGTACTACTTTCCTGCTAGGGGAATTAATCAGTAGCTGTAGAAAAGCTGCCCCTGACATACTGTAAGTGGACCCTGCCCAGCTGTGTGGATGGCAGCTCTCCCAACAGTGATATCACCTTTGCATATTATGTTATATGCACCAGCTAAAAAAGATGGAGGAGGATAATAGTGAGAGAGAATGCAACTGGAAAATATCAACCCCTAAACTGAGCCATGTGAGTAGCCAAATAAAGCAAGGACCTATGGGGGTGGGTGGGGGGCCAAGGGAAACAAATTCCCCAGATTTTTCAATGTATGTGTTTGTGTGTAGAGAAGCAATTGTGTTGTATTTTTATATCATATGCGATATCTTCCGGATTTTCTTCTGCTCCTACACAAATGCAAGGAGCTTACAATATTTAATACATTTCACTAAATGTTTATAAAAAGTATTAAGAGGTTAACTTTGATTGAATTTAAACACATTTCCCAGAGTTCAGTGGTCCTTTAATTTCAGTATAGTTTTTTTGATTCCATCAGAACCAGAGCCTAATTGAAAGAAGATGGTTAGAAGAGAAAAACATGGATTAGATATGGTGAAGAGTTAGAGAGCTTTTGGGCAACCTGTTCATTATACTTTTGTTACCTATAACCCAAAATGATCAAATGAAACCCTTTAGTAATTAAGATTGACATAATGTGTGTCTTAATGTATAAGCCATGTTTTCACTGTTGAACATGATTTAGGTGTTAGGCAAAGAGATAGGGCAACATGGGAGAAAGAAGGCAAGAGTGAGACATTGGGATCATTTTCATATTCTTTTTCTCATTTTTTTTTTATTAAGAGTACATATTTCATTGTCACATATATTTATAAAAAAAACTTATAAGTTATAATCTTTAATAAAAAAGCACAAATGTCAAAATACAGTTCAAAGTTCCTACCTAAAAAGTTTCCATTGTTTAGAAAGGAAAAGTGTTGCATTACTTACTAACAGCTATGTAAACTAGGAGCATAAATTCAAATGTAGGATTTGATATTTTACTCCTAATCTGCACATGCTCAATAGTAGCCATTCTCAAGTAAGCTTGCAATATTAGCTTGGCCTGCTTGGCCTGCTCCTTCATTCCTTGAACAGGAATTATTATTAGGATGGCAGCTTCCATGCACTAGCAGAGGCTGCACAGATTGGACTTGTTCTGGTTTTATAGGCATGGATTACACAGCCACAGAGAGTGACATAAATTAAGAACACCAACTAAATGTATTTGCTGTAGAATTCTGTACATGGTTAGTGCAAACCACCATTTCTACAAAGATATCTTGTTTGAGGTTTTTCCATAATCAACAAAATAGCTGTTTTCAGTAGCAGATTGGAAACTACGACAACACATGTCCTTGATAATCTCTGCATGAAGGAGTTCTTTGTAGATGGCAATTAACGTGAGAATACTGTTTTTCTTCCATGCTTGGTTAGCCTAGACACAAGATCTTAATTAAATAAGAAGCAACTCATTAATGCCATAATTCATCTCTAGTTTCTGATTAGATTGTAAGTTCATTTGGACAAATAAATGAAGATCTTGCCAGGTATGCAGAATAATTTCTGAACCCTCATACTAAACCTAACCCCAATACACTAAACAAACCAATCCTACCATAAATTATTCCAGATAACTGACACAAAGCAAATATGGTCAAGTTCAATTGTATCTTTAAAAAAAACTTCAAAATAAAACATGACAGTTCTAGTAGGGACCCCGTGCTCCAAAAAATGTACTATATTAAAACTGACACATCAACGTAAGTTATTACAGAACTAAAAAGTACATATCACCTATAATATTTCACAATCTGTGAGTAATATCATAATTGTCAAAACTGCCACATCATAATTGTCCGAAAATTTAGCATTTGCGCGTCCAGGCCGGCAATGCACATGGTCACGTCACGGCCGACAATGTGCACGAGTTGACGGCTGGGACATGTGTATAGATCGCACAAAGAGAGAGCAGAGAGAGGGCACAGAGAGAGACAGGGGGCACGGGAGGGACAGATTGCACAAAGAGAGGGCAGAGAGGGAGACAGAGGGCAAAGAGAGAAGGCACAGAGAGAGAGGGCAGAGACTGGGCACCAAGAGACAGAGGGCACATGGAGAGCGCACAGGGAGAGAAAGA
Source organism: Discoglossus pictus (assembly GCA_027410445.1). Lineage (NCBI taxonomy): Eukaryota > Metazoa > Chordata > Amphibia > Anura > Alytidae > Discoglossus > Discoglossus pictus. Next base: position 79,254,927 of record CM050167.1, on the reverse strand, counting down.
GAACACAGAGAGAGGGCACAGAGTGTGCACAGATAGGTCAAGGAGAGAGACAGAGGCACAGAGAGAGCACAGAGAGAGACAGAGGGCAAAGAGAAAAGGCACACAGAGAGAGGCAGAGACCAAAGGCACAGAGAGAGAGGGAAGAGACAATGAGGACAGAAAGAGGTCACAGAGAGGGAACAGAGGGCACAGAGAGAGACAGAGGGGATAGGGAGAGGGCATAGAGAGATGACATAGAGAGAGGGCTTAGAGAAGTACAGAGTGCACATGCAGAGGGCACATAGAAAGTCAGAGGGCACAAAGTGAAGGCACAGAGAGAGAGAGAGTGGGCAGAGACAGATGGTGCAGAGAGAGACAGCACAGACAATTCTACAATACCATAATTTATGACGGGCAAGTTACTAGTAGAAATATAATTGCAATTGGTTGTGTGGTATAATAAAATAGTTGAGCCTGAAATTTGGGCATTTTAAGTATAAATTATCTATTAAGGATCTTCCCCTTTCTAGCTAAAATATTTAAAAGTACCTTTCCTTTTTTTTCTCACAGTTCATTGATTTGTTTTGTAATAAACAACATTTTCTGTGGCTATTATTATTTATAGAACGGGCATGCTCTTTTCACATTTTCTCTTCACAGTTTATTGATTATTCAGTACAAAAAACACAGCCCCCCAATTAAATTCCAACAGTTACAGAGCAATTAAATTGAACAAGCACGCAACTACCTGGCCGAAAGCCAAAACCGTATACCATGCACCCCGTAAGTAGCATTTCAGGGCATGATCATGATCAATTAAGCAATACCGTAAAGACCGATTTAGAAACAGCCAATAGTAAATGAGACCGTCATCATGATGTCAGTAAAACATGGAGGTTAAACCTTGAAGATCCCAAAAAACTGTTTAGCTACAGACAAACCCTGCCTTTGGCCACAGGAATTTCCCTCTAAATAGGAGAGCTTCATTGATGGAATGGGCCTCTCGTGACCAGCAGTCATATCAATCCCTCTTAAAGAAATTACACCATTGTCTATGTATTCCAGAAAGCATGGTTTTTAATATGGCCTCACTCACAGCATTTCCAAACAGCCACTGACCCCAGATAAAAGGATTTCCCTCCCCAGTTACATCACAGTAGGCTGAACACATTCAAATCCCCCCACCCAGATTAGCTTCTCCCAATAATATCAGTGGACAACTGGGGGCTTGGCTTGCCCACCTTAGGGGGGTGGACCACTGGGCCGTTCCCACATGGCATCAGAGCGGCAAACAGAACAAAGGGCATGTAATTACCCCACCGTCCTGCAATGACATAATGTGGACAAGAATTGGAATTACATGTCCTTTGACAAAATGACTACAGGGTACAAAAGCCCCCTGGACAGGAAAACAGATCTTCACATAAACCACAATCAATTAGTGTTTAGAAGTTCGATTTGCGATCAGACTCGCAATCCAGAAATGTTGCAAACTAAAAAAATCAATAAATCTACTATTTTAGTCCATGCGAGTTCAATGATATGTATTAACCCATTGATTCCAGAGATCGATATAACATGGAAATTACACATAAAAAAAAAGATTTTTGATTGCAGACTTCCAAGCTTGAGACTGTTGTGCAATTAATTCTGCCTTACATCGCTTTCCCTGTCTTTTAAAATGCAGTATTTTGTTTATTTTATTTGCTTTTACAGTGCTACAAACAGGTGTTTAGCCCCATTGCGAATCCTCTCTAGTAAATAAAGTGTAATTTTTATAGAACAAGTCTCATTAGAACATTTATAAACAAAATAAAAAAATACCTAAAGAGCCCCTTTAAAGAGCCTCTGCACAATGAAAAAACATGCTTGAAAAATTCTGAATAAAACTATAAAAGCAAGAAAAAAATCATAAATGTCATTTTTAATTAGAAACATGTTTGATGCCTCTGGAGGAATGCATGAGTCTGTCTGCTTCTGGGCCCTGTGAGGGACATCTAGTGTGGAGTCAATTTAAATCTAATCCAATTATCTAACAAATAAACTGGACTTTTTTCTGCCCCCTCCACTTCTTACAAAGACATACCCTCTTCATCCAGCTCGCAGGAAGAGATGTATCAAACACACAATGGATCCTTGTACTCCTAAACAGAGTAATACATTCAAGTTGTGCTAGCCAATCCATTTCCTGTGGGCCAGTCCCCTTACTGCATAAAAACTGGAATCTAGCAGATAGAAGTCAGGAGTATGCCGGGCCACCACTTCCTCCAAGTAGATTTTTACAGATTTCTATTTTTGTAAATTAAAGTTAAATGATAAAATACAGTTAAAATAAACACACCTTAATATCTACTTAAAAAATGAAACTCAAACAATTCCTTTAATAAAATCCATAACTATTGCAATATAGGTTTTCTATATATATATATGGACAGGCACAACCAAAGACATAACGATATGGCACTGGAAGATGAGCCCCTCAGGTCAGAAGGTGCCTACCACATTACTGAGGAAGAGCAGAGGCAAGCACAAGTAACACCAGATGAATGAGGTGGTTGAGCCAAAGCCGAAAGGATACCCAGCTGCGGATGTGTGTGGAGGGGAAAGGAAAGTTTGCTGCTGCAAAGATCAATTCAGAATAGGAACCTGGAATGTTAGAATTATGTACCAAGACAAACTAGGTGTGGTCAAGAATGAAATGACAAGGTTAAACATTGATATCCTGGGAATTGGTGAACTTAAATGGACGGGAATGGGACATTTCACATCAGACAACCACCAGATCTTCTACTGTGTTCAAGAATCCCGCAGAAGAAATGGAGAAGTCATCCTAGTCAATCAAAGAGTGACCAAAGCAGTGCTCGGTTACAACCCAATAAATGACAGAATTATTTCAATTCAAATTCAAGGCAAGCCATTTAATATCACAGTGATCCAAGTCTATGCTCCAACCACAGATCCTGAAGAGGCTGAAGTTGTCCAGTTCTACAAAGAGATATGTCACTATCATTATAGGAGATTGGAATGCTAAAGTAGGGAACCAAAGGACACCTGGAATAACTGGCAAATTTAGCCTTGGAGTACAAAATGAAGCAGGTCAGAGATTAGTAGAATTCTGTCAAGATAATTCTTGGTCATATCAAACACCCTCTTCCAACAGCCTCTGAGACGACTCTACACATGGACATCACCAGGTGGACAACATAGAAATCAGATTGACTATATACTTTGCAGCCAAAGATGGAGGAACTCAGTACAGTCAGCAAAAACAAGACCTGGAGCTGACTGCGGCTCAGACCATGAGCTTCTTATTGCAAAGTTGAAAATTAAACTGAAGAAAAGATTAAAAACCATCAGACCAAGTAGATACAAAATAAATAATATCCCTTGTGAATATGCAGTGGAAGTAAATAATAGATTTAAGGAACAAGACATAGAAGTTTGCAACATTATCCAAGAAACAGCATCAAAGACTATCCCTAAAAGAAAGAAAAGTAAGAAATCAAACTGGCTGTCTGATGAGGCTTTGAAAGTAGTCAAGGAAAGAAGGAAAACAAAAAGTAGTGGATATAGGAAAAGATTTGTCCAACTGAATGCAGAATTCCAGAGGATAGCAAGAAGAGACAAGGAGACATTCAACAATGAGCGATGTAAAACGATTGAAGAAGATAATCGAATGGCTAAATCAAGAAATCTCTTCGAGAAAATTGGAAACATAAAAAGCACCTTTCAAGTGGGCGTGATAAAAGACAAAAATGTAAGGGATTTAACAGAAGAAGATCAGATAAAGAAGAGGTGGCAGGTATACACTGAATATGTATACAGGAAGGATCTTAACAGCAGTGATGACCTCAATAGGTTGTCCAATGAGCTGGGACCAGACATCTTGGAGAGGGAAGTGAGATGGGCCCTAGGATGTCTTGGTGATAATAAGGCTGAATAAGGTGATGGAATCCCAATTGAACTATTCACAATTCTACAGGATGATGCTGTGTAAGTGTTACTTGCCTTATGCCAACACATTTGGAAAACTTAAAAATGCACAATATACTGGAAAAGGTCAGTCTACATCCCAATCCCCAAAAAAGGCAGTGCCAAAGAGTGCTCTGATTATCGAAAAATTGCACTAATTTCACATGCCAGCAAGGTAATGCTTAAGATTCTACAAGCTCGACTCCAACAATATATGGACCAGGAACTACCAGATGTGCAAGCCGGGTTCCGCAGAGGAAGAGGCACAAGAGATCAAATTGCCAATGTCCGCTGCATAATAGAGAAAGCAAGAGAGTTCCAAAAAACATTTACTTATGCTTCATAGACCATTCTAAAGCCTTTGACTGTGTGGATCACAAAAAAGTGTGGCATGTCCTTAAAGAGATGGGAGTACCAGATCATCTAATCCTCCACCTAAAGAATCTGTATGTCGACCAAGAAGCCACAGTCAGAACCGAAAATGGGACAACAGAATGGTCAAGATCAGAAAAGGGGTGCGACAAGATTGTATATTGTCACCTTATTTATTCAACTTATATGCAGAATACATCATGCATATGGCTGGACTGGATGAATCCAAAGCTGGAATCAATATTGCTGGAAGGGATATCAACAACCTCAGATACGCAGATGATACTACTCTGATGGCTGAAAGTGAGGAGGAACTAAATTACTTATTGATGAGGGTACAAGAAGACAGTGCAAAAGTTGGCCTGCTGCTCAAAGTTAAAAAGACGAAGATTATGGCAAACGTAAATCTCACTACCTGGCAAATAGACTGTGAAAAAGTAGAGGCAGTGACAGATTTTATTTTCCTTGGATACAAGATCTCTGCAGATGATGATTGTAGTAATAAAATTAAAAGACGTTTGCTTCTGGAGAGGAAAGCTTTGGCAAGCTTAGACAAGTTAGTGAAAAGTAAAGATATTAAACTATCAACAAAGATCTGCATAGTTCTACTATGGCATTTCCAGTAGTAACATAGGAATGTGAGAGCTGGACCATAAAGAAATCTGAGTGCCGTAGAATTGACACCTTCAAATTGTGGTGTTGGAGAAGACTGCTTAGAGTCCCTTGGACTGCAAGAAGATCCAATAAATCAATACTTCAGGAAATCAAGACAAAGTGTTCACTAGAAGGTATAATCATGAGGCTGAAGCTCAAATATTTTGGCCATATTATGAGATGGCAGGATTCCATAGAAAAGACTCTGATGCTGGGAAAGATTGGCACAAGAAGGGGACAACAGAGGGGGTCCATAGAGACACAGAGAGTTGGACACGACTGAATGACTAAACAACAACAACAATATATAAATTGATAAAAACATATTTTAAAGTAAAGTCCAGTTATTAAGAATAAGTAAAAAACAAAAAAATTAAGTAATGTTAATAAGTTATTGTTTAGTGGTTTGCTTTGTATCAATCATTTAATGGATTTTAAATGGAGATTCCATTGCAGCATGTTTGCAGGACGAGTTTGGATACTTGCATCAACTGCATGGAGACATGAACTTTGACATTTTATTTTTTTACTTTACAGCACAATTAAACTCTCCAGTTATGTCTTAACGATGCACATCACCTCAATTCAATCTCACTATATAATAGGTTTTATTGGCTGAAAATTATGTGACTTTTAAGAAAGCGGTAATGGCAATTTAACTCTCCACTTTTACTGCCTTTTAATAAATCCACCACATTGGTGCACAAGTTTTATAACTTTACCGAAAGAGGACTAATTGCATTTGTACGTTTTTTAACACTTAAATCACTGTTACAGGATTTTTTTGCAGAGGTATATTTATTATTCTTCATTGTAAAAAATATAGTAAGAGGTAAATTAATTAATCTTCAATTGTGATGTAAGGTTATTGCGCCCCCCCTTACAGTGTTCAATAAGCTTCATCATTATAATATTTACTAGCAACTTGCCCATCAAAAAATGACGGTCAATAAAAGAAAGTGTTGAAATGCTGTTTGCCACACAATGTGAGTGTACTGTGTGCCTCAACTATATAACTAACTAACCTCTAACACAGTAATGAACGCATGTAATAACACTATAAGTGCCATGAGGGTCATCCAGGACCCTCATTACCCAAAGTGTAAGCACCAAAAACCTAAAATCTACATTAAATAAAAGAAAAAAACCTAAATCACAAAAAATAAAAAATCTACATTACAGAAAAGAAAAAAACCTTAGTCACAAAAAATTAATAAAGGAACATTACAAAAAATAACAAAATACATTACAACCCCTCCCCCACTACAGAAAAAAAAATACACACCTGAAAAGGAAAGACATACAATACATACAATACAATACATACAATACAAATAAAATTAAATACAATATAACACACCCCTAATATACAATACATCCTATCTATCTAATATAAATCCCCCAGTCTATCTAATTAATATACAATACATCCTAAAAAAAAAAACATTACATTAATACACATACATAAACATATAACAAAGTAAAATAGACATAATATACATTGTACTTACCTCCCCACGATGTCCCTGGCCTCCTCCTCTTCTGCCCCGGAGGGGCCCTGGAACAATCTGCGCTCCCCCAAAAAATGGTCAAAAAACTAACAGAGGTCCGCACTTGCGAACCTCCCCGACACTAATGAGCCTCCTACGGAGTGTTCCAGAATAAAATTGGCAATGGCGGCTTCTGATTGGCTGAAAACGCTGTCTATCAAATTCAGCCAATCAGAAGACGCCAGTTGTGAGCCAATGAAAAAGAGATACACCCCAAAATCCCACTTTGATTGGATAATGCACCGGTCAATCTTTATTTGAACCAATCAGAAGGCTTTATTGCCATCAGCGAATCACAATGGGATACACCCCCACGGGTTATTGGCTGAAGACATCTGCGCCTTCCCATTGGCTGTAATACTGATTGACATTGACAACAGTACGTGGGGGTGTATCCCATTGTGATTGGCTATTGTCAGTGCAACCAATCAGAATGCGCTGATGCCTCCAGCCAATCACCCTGTGGGGGTGTATTCCATTGTGATTGCTGAAAGCATCTGCGCCTTGTGATTGGTTTAAATAAAGATTGACAGGTGCATTATCCAATCAGAGTGGGATTTTAGGGTGTATCGCTTTATGATTGGCTCACACATTGGCGCCTACTGATTGGGTGAATTTGATAGACAGCGTTTTCAACCAATCAGAAGGCGCCATTGCCAGTGCGGATCTCCGTTATTTTTATTTTTTTAGAGCGTGGTTCCAGGGCGGGGCAGAAGAAGAGGAGGCCGGAGACATCGCGGGGAGGTAAGTACAATTTAGATTCTGTTTATTTTAGTTTGTTTTATGTTTATGTATGTGTCCTAATGTTATGTTTTTTTTAACAGGGGCCGCACCGGAGGAGAAGAAAAGAAGAAGGACGGGGACATGCTGGAAAGATGAGTAGAATATTTAGAATGTTTATAATGTTTATTTATTTACTGTAAATATGTTGCACTATTTTTTTTTTTTTTCCCTAGGTGGCTGATCTGAAGGGACATCTGCAAAGGTAAGTGGTCTTTATTATTTTATTTTAGCTTAGAATTAGAGTATTTTATATATAGATAGCATTTATTGTATGTTAGCTAGGGGTATGTGTTTTATATAAATAGCATGTATTGTATATTAGATTATGGTATTTATTTAGATAGATTGGGGGATGTATATTAGATAGATAGGATGTATATTAGATAGATAGTATTTATTGTATATTAGATAGATTGGGTGATGTATATTAGATAGATAGGATGTATTGTATATTAGATAGAGGTGTATTGTATTGTATTTCATTTGTATTGTATTGTATGTATTTCCTTTTCAGGTGTGTAATTGTTTTTGTTTTTTCTGTAGTGGGGGGTTGTAATGTATTTTTTTATTTTCTGTAATGTTCCTTTTTTATTTTTGTGACTTAGGTTTTTTATTTTCTGTAATGTAGATTTTTTATTTTTTGTGATTTAGGTTTTTTTATTTTATGTAATGTAGATTTTTTATTTTTGGTGACTTTAGTTTTTTTTGTTTTCTGTAATTAGAGTGGTGGGGGTTATTAGTGGGTAGGTAGGTAGTGTAGGTAGTGTAGGTGTTAATAGGTTAGTGTAGAGGGTGTTTAGTTGATATTTAATATTTTATTGGGTGGTATAGTGCAGTGTAGTGTTTATATTTAGTGTCATGATGGTCCTTGAGGAACGTCATGGCACTTATGTGGTTAATGTTGGGTTGTAACAGGCCCATAATGGTAATAATATACCCTTATGGGACTGATGGGGTTGAATAGAGGCTTATGAGGGTCTCTATTGACCCCCATGAGTGACAGGGTTAATTATGGGTTTATGGGGGTCTGTATTGAACCCCATGAGTGACAGGGTTGATTAGGGGTTTATGGGGGTCTGTATTGACCCCCATGAGTGAGGGGGTTAATTAAGTACTTATGGGGATCTGTATTGACCCCCATGAGTGACAGGGTTAATGATATGTATTATGTGGGTCTGTATTGACCCCATGAGTAACAGAGTTAATTAAGGGCTTATGGGGGTCTATATTGACCCCCATGAGTGACAGGGTTAATTAAGTGCTTATGGAGGGCTGTATTGACCCTCATGAGTGACGGGGTTAATGAAGGGTTTATGGGAGTCTGTATTGACCCTCATGAGTGACGCGGTTAATTAAGGGTTTATGGGGGTCTGTATTGACCCCCATGAGTGCCAAGGTTATTTATGGGCTTATGGGGGTCTTTATTGACCCCCATGAGTGACAGGGTTAGTTATGGGTTTATGGGGGTCTGTATTGACCCCCATGGTTGACGGAGTTAATTATGGGTTTATGGGGGTCTGTATTGACCCCCATGAGTGGCAGGGTTAATTATATGTATTATGGAGGTCTGTGTTGACCTCCATGAGTGGCAGGGTTAATTAGGGGTTTATGGGGGTCTGTATTGACCCCCATGAGTGACAGGGTTAATTAGGGGATGATGGGGGTCTGTATTGACCCCCATGATTGAGGGGGTTAATTAAGTGCTTATGGGGGTCTGTATTGACCCCCATGAGTGACAGGGTTAATTAAGTGCTTATAGGGGGCTGTATTGACCCTCATGAGTGACGGGGTTAATGAAGGGTTTATGGGGGTCTGTATTGACCCCCATGAGTGCCAGGGTTATTTATGGGCTTATGGGATTTTTTATTGACCCCCATGAGTGACAGGGTTAATTATGGGTTTATGAGGGTCTGTATTGACCCCCATGAGTGACAGGGTTAATGATATTTTTATGGGGTCTGTATTGATTCCCATGAGTGAGGGGGTTAATTAAATGCTTATGGGAGTCTGTATTGACCCCCATGAGTGACACGGTTAATGAAGGGCTTATGGGGGTCTGTATTGACCCCCATGAGTGACAGAGTTTTTTAGGGGTTGATGGGGCTCTGAATAGAGCCCCATGCGTGATAGGGTATTTTTTTTTTATTACGGGTCCTTTAAGGACCTTTACGGCCATTTAAGGACCCGTAATGCAGGGATTTCCAATTTTCATTGCAGCGGGGGACCCTGATCGCGTGCAATCGGGACCCCCCCTGCCATGGTTAATGTGGGGTTAATGCGGGTCTCTGAGCTTATCTCGTATCCCATGGGGTTAATGCGGGTTTCCGAGCTTATCTCGGATCCCTTCTTGGGTAAGTTGTACGTGGCTGGGCGGTCCGGGGTCGTGGAGCCTCGTTTTTGTTTTTTTCGGCGCCCATTTTTTCTCTCGCTTAGGGGATTTTCGTGTGTCTGAACTCAGGAATTTGGACTTAAATTGAGGTGTAACTTCACTTGCAGAGGTCCTGGGTGCCCCCTTTGCTGTGGGTAAGCTTTTTATGTCTTTTTTGTGGGTATTTCTTGTGTTTTTAATGTTTTTTTGTGTGCACGGTTCTGCCGTTAAGGTCGTATTTTTTCCGTTAAGGTCGTATTTTTGCGTCTCGTATTTTTTTTGTGGAAGTCCGTGGTAGTGCCGCTTGTGTGGGTGTTTGTAACCACATGTGAGGCCGTAGAGCCTCCACCTTAGTTGCTGGCAAGGAGCGCCCTCAGTTGCTGGCAAGGCCCTCAGTTGCTGGCAAGGACCACATTTGGCTATGCGAGCCCGCAGCGTTAGCAACAACCTGCATGCTCACAACTATATATGTGATAGATGAGATGTTGAAAGACCCTGCTGACAAATGGGAATCAGAAGGTGTAAATGTATAGAAGATCGATATGTAAAATTTTTAGCTCTTACCGGAGTCAGCAAGCCTGAGTCGCAGGCTGGCGGGGGAGACGGTGATCGCGTAGGCGTGCGGAAAGAAAAGGAGTTCCGGCAGTATGATCTTCAGATGTCTCTGAGAGATGTCTCTGCAGACTGACCTTTTTATAGGCAGTTACCACTGTGATGTCATCACATTATGGCATCAATCCTGAGCATCACAATAGCAGTGCCCAGAGTGCTGGCCAGCAATGTTATGGCTTACCCTCTGGACTATCAAGACTGTTGGTTATACCAGTGAATATTATAAATCACTTATATTTGCTAATTTAATGGTTAACAGAGCAGTATCATTATATAGACAAAAATATTCAGTTACAATTTCTGAACCATACATATATGTAACTATCACATATATAGTTGTGAGCATACGGGCCAGCTCGACCCGTAGCTCACGCTTGCGGGCTCGCATAGCGAGCCCGCGGCCCTCGCAAAGCAGTGCCCGGATAGCACCAGGTGAGCTGGGCCGTGGCGCACCGGCAACTGAGTGAGCCCGCTACCCTCCCATCACCCTGTGTCCAAGGCCCAGTGTTAGGAGGCGGCTCTCCGAGCCTCTCCCGGGTCACTGCGTGTCTGATCGGCCGCTCTCGGTGCCCCCGTCCCGGCCTCATATGATGCTGCAGTGCCCGGACAGCACCAGGTGAGCTGGCACGTGCATTGCACACGAAGCGAGGGCCTCAGTTGCACACCGGGCATATACCCTCCCATCACCCTGTGTCCAAGAAATTTACAACAGGTGTAACCCGGCAATGCAAAAGCCTTACCTACTGGAAGCAATTTAAACACATACCCAACATATTATTATGGTGTCTTAGTTCACCTAAATTTACTATACTTTAAATAATATTTCATAATCAATTTTGGACTTCTAACTTTGTACATTATAGGTATAAATGTTATGCATGTATAAAATTATTTTATTATTTGTGAATTATGAGGTGACCTATTATTTAGTTATAATTAAGATATTAAGATATATTATTTGCTTGGCTAGAATTTCCATGGCATTTGTTATTTTTCCTCTTAATATTGTTTTTAGTTCATTTTTGACATGCTGTATTAAACTAAACTAAAAAAATATATGAGATAAAAAAAATATAGAATCACATATATAGTTGTGAGCATACGAGCCAGCTCGACCCATTGCTCACGCTTGCGGGCTCGGTTGCTGGCATGGAGCATCCAGGACCTCAAAAAATTAAGTTACACCTTCATTTAACTAAAAAAAAAAGAGTTTAGACACTAAAAAATTCTCGAAGCGGGAGAAAAAATGGCCGCCCAACAAAACGAAAAGGAGGCTACAGCACTCCAAACACGCAAAACACCACCAGAAACACGCAAAACACCACAAAACACCTACGGATATTACGCTATAGATGTAGACCACACATTACCCGCCATTTTAGTACAATGCAGAAGTACACAAATACACTCCACACATTCATCATCCCTAATGCTGCAGCAACATCAAAACAGATTGTCAGCTCTTCAACACTATGATTCCTGCATATATTACTTCAAAATAGGTAAAGTATATTACTTTATTAATCTATTAGTTATTTTATTATTATACACCAAACAGCATTAGCTCACTTACAATTTGATTGCTGTCATTTTTTGACGGGCAATTCGCTAGTTAACATATAAATGTCTGTGCATTTCTTGTTCTAAAAAATGTAAATGATGAATGTGGAAGTTATATACTATTTAAAAAATATGAGCTTCCAGTCTGCATATCCTAATTCACATAAAGTCTATGAATACGTTGCTAAACTGATATACAAGTGTCACTTTGCCTAGAAAACATTTTATATAATAAAATCAACTATTAGTAAATTTAGGGAAGCATATTTTAATTAGCTAAGAATGTCAGCATAATGATTAGGACAAAGTATTTATCAGAAGATAATTGGTATAGTTTTTAATATATTGTTAGATGAATACAGTTTTCCCTTTAGCAGTTCTAGTTGAATAATGTCTTACATATAAGAGTACCCAGGGCAGAGCCAAACTATGAAAAAACAAGGTGCCTGATGTTTGTTTACCCGTTGGCTACTTTATAGATGAACCCCTTTAGATTGTAAGCTTGCAAGTTTTCAATCTTGTAAGGTGCCCTATGTACATTAGATTCTAAGCTCAAAGACCGGGCCCTCCATTCTTTTGCATTTTGTTAATATTGTATTGCTTTGTACTTAACCCCTGTATAGTGCTACGCAGAGGCCGAGCTACTAGTGCTGCAGGTGGTGCAATGCACCAGGGCACTCCTCTGGTGGGACCAGTGTTGTGTCATTCATTTTTTTTGCTGTGTGGGGATGGTTGCTGAGAGCGGATGGAGCTGAGAAGGACTAGGTGCTACGTGGAGATGGTTGCTGAGAGGGAATTGCTGCTGACAAGGACTCAGTGCTATGTAGGGATGGATACTAAGAAGGGTGGGTGCTATGTGAAGATGGATACTGAGAGGGACTGGCTGCTGTGTAGAAATAGCATATTTATGTATATATATATATATATATATATATATATATATATATATATATATATATATATACACATAGGGCCTCATTCTATTATCGGCCGTAAAACGTCCGCAAGGCTGCGATTCCTTGCGGGGGTTCCGTTATCTTGCAATTCAATTATACGGCCCCGCAAGGATCTCCCCTTACGGACGGCCGTATATCTTGCAACCGGCCGTAAGCTCAGAAAACTTTAAACACAAAAATAAATTCAAGACGGCACTGTACAGCTCTGTAAATGCTAGGGATCATTATGGGGGGCATGAGGATTAATAGCAACCCCCTCTCAAGCTTGCACATCAGCCCAAATCCGAGTTTACATTAACTGTTTATTTTCCGGCCGCAGCGTGGGCGGGTCTGAGGTGCTTCAAGCCCTCGGGACTTTTTCCATGGATTTTTGACATAAATTAAAAAATAATTTATTTACGGATTTGAGTGTAGGGGAATGTTGTGCTATTTTTGCTAACACCTACAATCACTTTATAGTCTCCTCAGATTGCAGGATGGCTTTATTTCGGCTTTATAATGTGCTTAATTGGTGCTAGCGGGACCTTTTTCCTGCAAGTAAGCTGCGGCTCGGTTTTAGCCTTGCAGAGAGGGTTCCCGGAGCAATTGAATAGCAACCGGGCTTTTCTTGCGGCCGAAACTCTTGAAGCCTGTCGGAATCCCCGGCCGGAGGGGAATAGAATAACCGAATAGCTTGCGGCCGATCCTTGCGGCCCCGCATCTCCTACGGCCGATAATAGAATGAGGCCCATACTGTTTATATGTATAGTATATATATATATATATCTGTAGTGTAGTGTAGACCCCAACCCTGGCTTGGATGGAGGCAGAGGAACTTTGTGTGGGTAAGAGGTAAGGGAAGGAGATCAGCTATGGGAGGAGGAGCAGTCATGGAAAGGGATCTTCAGGGTGAGCATGGCGTTGGGAAGGGTTCTTCTATGGGAAATGGCGTTGCTGTTATGGGAATGGGCCCTAGGGAAGGGCACTTAGTGGGTTTATACCGGGGGTTCCAGTCAAAAAAATGTTTACAATTACCCCTCGAGGCAGAGGTAAACATTCTCTAGATCCGACACTGTTTGTGTGATATACATAATCAATTTAAGAAGAGAAATATGTTTTTTTTAAATATATTTTTAGTAGTGTCCACATTCAGTGGGGTTAGGCATCTTCAAGTAATATGGTGATTCCAGTATTACTTCTTATCTTTCATTTATATGTATCCAATGTTTTGGTTTATTACATAAAACTTTTTCTAGGCCGAGTAGCTCTTGTACATCAGTTTAGCAACATAATCATATACAATATATTGCATTGTGATATGCAGAATGGAAGTTCAAATTTTTTTTTATATACATGAATCTACTTAAAGAACCATTTACCCCACTATAAGTGCTCTTCATGGTTTGAAAGAGTTCACAATTATATGTTAAAATGATCTATTGTTTTTTCTAATTACACTAATAACAGCTAAAAATCTGCAGTCTTAGGTCTGTTTGCAAAAACACTGCTGACTATTCCATGATTAACAGCACATGTCGACATCAGCCACTGTACGCTTCCGGAGCACAATGATATATGTTTTTTTTCTGAACTACAGGAATGTAGCAAGTTATTTTAACCCCCAACTGTCATTTTTAGCTGAATCCAGCAGTCCTTTTCCTGCACAGATGAATTTGTGAAGGGTTATCTCTATTTCTGCTTAAGCTCTCTGCACAGCCCGAGTGCTGGTCAGAGTCTCATTTAAACATAGATTGCATTTATACATTTCTCTGTGGGGAAAAAAAACTTAATTCAAAAATGTGGTATCATGAAAAGTTTACAGTGGTGTGCTCTAAGTTGTACAGAATTAATTGACCCTTTAATGTTTTTAGAGCAAGGAATGCATAGATCTTTATATGTTAAGAGTTACAGATTTTTGTGTGGTTCAGAAATTGTAACTGAATTGTTATCACATATATAGTTGTGAGCATACGAGCCCGCTCGAGCCGTTGCTCACGCTTGCGGGCTCGCACAACTCACAACTCCTCCTGCCCGCTCGCCGCTCTTAACCCCTCCCCCGCCACTCTTAACCCCTCCCCCGCCACTCTCAACCCCTCCCCCGCCACTCTCAACCCCTCCCCCGCCGCTCTCAACCCCTCCCCCGCCGCTCTCAACTCCTCCCCCGCAGCTCTCAACTCCTCCCCCGGCTGCTCTCAACTCCTCCCCCGGCTGCTCTCAACTCCTCCCCCAGCTGCTCTCAACTCCTCCCCCTGCTGCTCTCAACTCCTCCCCCTGCTGCTCTCAACACCTCCCTGGGGAGGGACCGGCAGACATGCTGGGGACTGAGGTGAAAGAGACAGCCTGGAGGGAAAGAGAGACAGGAGGGACACAGACAGGAAGAGTCAGAAGGGACACAGACAGGAAGAGTCAGAAGGGACACAGACAGAGAGAGAGAGAGAGTGACAGGAGTAACACAGAGAGAGACAGGAGGGACACAGATAGAGAGAGACAAGAGGGACACAGACAGAGAGAGAGTGACAGGAGGGACACAGAGAGAGTGAGGAGGGACACAGATAGAGAGAGAAAGGAGGGACACAGACAAAGAGAGAGTGACAGGAATAACACAGAGAGAGTCAGGAGGGACACAGACAGAGAGAGACAGAAGGGACACAGACAGAGAGAGACAGAAGGGACACAGAGAGAGGGAGACAGTAGGGACACAGAGAGAGGGAGACAGTAGGGACACAGAGAGAGGGAGACAGTAGGGACACAGAGAGAGGGAGACAGTAGGGACACAGAGAGAGGGAGACAGTAGGGACACAGAGAGAGACAGGAGGGACACAGAGAGAGAGGAGGGACACACAGAGAGAGAGAGAGGAGGGACACAGACAGAGAGAGAGGAGGGACACAGACAGAGAGAGAGGAGGGACACGGATAGAGAGACAGGAGGGGCACAGATAGAGAGACAGGAGGGGCACAGATAGAGAGACAGGAGGGGCACAGATAGAGAGACAAGAGGGGCACAGATAGAGAGACAGGAGGGACACAGACAGAGAGAGACAGGAGGGACACGATGGAGGGACACATATAGAGAGACAGGAGGGACACAGACAGAGAGAGACAGGAGGGACACGGACAGAGAGAGACAGGAGGGACACAGACAGAGAGAGACAGGAGAGACACAGACAGAGAGAGACAGGAGAGACACAGACAGAGAGAGACAGGAGGGACAGAGAGAGACAAGAGGGACACGGATAGAGAGACAGGAGGGACACGGATAGAGAGACAGGAGGGGCACAGATAGAGAGACAGGAGGGGCACAGATAGAGAGACAGGAGGGACACAGACAGAGAGAGACAGGAGGGACAGAGAGAGACAGGAGGGACACGATGGAGGGACACATAGAGAGAGACAGGAGGGATAGAGAGAGACAAGAGGGACACGGATAGAGAGACAGGAGGGACACGGATAGAGAGACAGGAGGGACACGGATAGAGAGACAGGAGGGACACGGATAGAGAGACAGGAGGGACACGGATAGAGAGACAGGAGGGGCACAGATAGAGAGACAGGAGGGACACGGATAGAGAGACAGGAGGGACACGGATAGAGAGACAGGAGGGGCACAGATAGAGAGACAGGAGGGGCACAGATAGAGAGACAGGAGGGACACAGACAGAGAGAGACAGGAGGGACAGAGAGAGACAGGAGGGACACGATGGAGGGACACATATAGAGAGACAGGAGGGACACAGACAGAGAGAGACAGGAGGGACACGGACAGAGAGAGACAGGAGGGACACAGACAGAGAGAGACAGGAGAGACACAGACAGAGAGAGACAGGAGAGACACAGACAGAGAGAGACAGGAGGGACAGAGAGAGACAAGAGGGACACAGATAGAGAGACAGGAGGGACACGGATAGAGAGACAGGAGGGACACGGATAGAGAGACAGGAGGGACACGGATAGAGAGACAGGAGGGGCACAGATAGAGAGACAGGAGGGGCACAGATAGAGAGACAGGAGGGGCACAGATAGAGAGACAGGAGGGACACGGATAGAGAGACAGGAGGGGCACAGATAGAGAGACAGGAGGGGCACAGATAGAGAGACAGGAGGGACACGGATAGAGAGACAGGAGGGGCACAGATAGAGGGAGACAGTAGGGACACAGAGAGAGGGAGACAGTAGGGACACAGAGAGAGGGAGACAGTAGGGACACAGAGAGAGGGAGACAGTAGGGACACAGAGAGAGACAGGAGGGACACAGAGAGAGAGGAGGGACACACAGAGAGAGAGAGAGGAGGGACACAGACAGAGAGAGACAGAAGGGACACAGACAGAGAGAGACAGAAGGGACACGGATAGAGAGGGAGACAGTAGGGACACAGAGAGAGGGAGACAGTAGGGACACAGAGAGAGGGAGACAGTAGGGACACAGAGAGAGGGAGACAGTAGGGACACAGAGAGAGGGAGACAGTAGGGACACAGAGAGAGACAGGAGGGACACAGAGAGAGAGGAGGGACACACAGAGAGAGAGAGAGGAGGGACACAGACAGAGAGAGAGGAGGGACACGGATAGAGAGACAGGAGGGGCACAGATAGAGAGACAGGAGGGGCACAGATAGAGAGACAGGAGGGGCACAGATAGAGAGACAAGAGGGGCACAGATAGAGAGACAGGAGGGACACAGACAGAGAGAGACAGGAGGGACACGATGGAGGGACACATATAGAGAGACAGGAGGGACACAGACAGAGAGAGACAGGAGGGACACGGACAGAGAGAGACAGGAGGGACACAGACAGAGAGAGACAGGAGAGACACAGACAGAGAGAGACAGGAGAGACACAGACAGAGAGAGACAGGAGGGACAGAGAGAGACAAGAGGGACACGGATAGAGAGACAGGAGGGACACGGATAGAGAGACAGGAGGGGCACAGATAGAGAGACAGGAGGGGCACAGATAGAGAGACAGGAGGGACACAGACAGAGAGAGACAGGAGGGACAGAGAGAGACAGGAGGGACACGATGGAGGGACACATAGAGAGAGACAGGAGGGATAGAGAGAGACAAGAGGGACACGGATAGAGAGACAGGAGGGACACGGATAGAGAGACAGGAGGGACACGGATAGAGAGACAGGAGGGACACGGATAGAGAGACAGGAGGGACACGGATAGAGAGACAGGAGGGGCACAGATAGAGAGACAGGAGGGACACGGATAGAGAGACAGGAGGGACACGGATAGAGAGACAGGAGGGGCACAGATAGAGAGACAGGAGGGGCACAGATAGAGAGACAGGAGGGACACAGACAGAGAGAGACAGGAGGGACAGAGAGAGACAGGAGGGACACGATGGAGGGACACATATAGAGAGACAGGAGGGACACAGACAGAGAGAGACAGGAGGGACACGGACAGAGAGAGACAGGAGGGACACAGACAGAGAGAGACAGGAGAGACACAGACAGAGAGAGACAGGAGAGACACAGACAGAGAGAGACAGGAGGGACAGAGAGAGACAAGAGGGACACAGATAGAGAGACAGGAGGGACACGGATAGAGAGACAGGAGGGACACGGATAGAGAGACAGGAGGGACACGGATAGAGAGACAGGAGGGGCACAGATAGAGAGACAGGAGGGGCACAGATAGAGAGACAGGAGGGGCACAGATAGAGAGACAGGAGGGACACGGATAGAGAGACAGGAGGGGCACAGATAGAGAGACAGGAGGGGCACAGATAGAGAGACAGGAGGGACACGGATAGAGAGACAGGAGGGGCACAGATAGAGGGAGACAGTAGGGACACAGAGAGAGGGAGACAGTAGGGACACAGAGAGAGGGAGACAGTAGGGACACAGAGAGAGGGAGACAGTAGGGACACAGAGAGAGGGAGACAGTAGGGACACAGAGAGAGACAGGAGGGACACAGAGAGAGAGGAGGGACACACAGAGAGAGAGAGAGGAGGGACACAGACAGAGAGAGACAGAAGGGACACAGACAGAGAGAGACAGAAGGGACACGGATAGAGAGGGAGACAGTAGGGACACAGAGAGAGGGAGACAGTAGGGACACAGAGAGAGGGAGACAGTAGGGACACAGAGAGAGGGAGACAGTAGGGACACAGAGAGAGGGAGACAGTAGGGACACAGAGAGAGACAGGAGGGACACAGAGAGAGAGGAGGGACACACAGAGAGAGAGAGAGGAGGGACACAGACAGAGAGAGAGGAGGGACACAGACAGAGAGAGAGGAGGGACACGGATAGAGAGACAGGAGGGGCACAGATAGAGAGACAGGAGGGGCACAGATAGAGAGACAGGAGGGGCACAGATAGAGAGACAAGAGGGGCACAGATAGAGAGACAGGAGGGACACAGACAGAGAGAGACAGGAGGGACACGATGGAGGGACACATATAGAGAGACAGGAGGGACACAGACAGAGAGAGACAGGAGGGACACGGACAGAGAGAGACAGGAGGGACACAGACAGAGAGAGACAGGAGAGACACAGACAGAGAGAGACAGGAGAGACACAGACAGAGAGAGACAGGAGGGACAGAGAGAGACAAGAGGGACACGGATAGAGAGACAGGAGGGACACGGATAGAGAGACAGGAGGGGCACAGATAGAGAGACAGGAGGGGCACAGATAGAGAGACAGGAGGGACACAGACAGAGAGAGACAGGAGGGACAGAGAGAGACAGGAGGGACACGATGGAGGGACACATAGAGAGAGACAGGAGGGATAGAGAGAGACAAGAGGGACACGGATAGAGAGACAGGAGGGACACGGATAGAGAGACAGGAGGGACACGGATAGAGAGACAGGAGGGACACGGATAGAGAGACAGGAGGGACACGGATAGAGAGACAGGAGGGGCACAGATAGAGAGACAGGAGGGACACGGATAGAGAGACAGGAGGGACACGGATAGAGAGACAGGAGGGGCACAGATAGAGAGACAGGAGGGGCACAGATAGAGAGACAGGAGGGACACAGACAGAGAGAGACAGGAGGGACAGAGAGAGACAGGAGGGACACGATGGAGGGACACATATAGAGAGACAGGAGGGACACAGACAGAGAGAGACAGGAGGGACACGGACAGAGAGAGACAGGAGGGACACAGACAGAGAGAGACAGGAGAGACACAGACAGAGAGAGACAGGAGAGACACAGACAGAGAGAGACAGGAGGGACAGAGAGAGACAAGAGGGACACAGATAGAGAGACAGGAGGGACACGGATAGAGAGACAGGAGGGACACGGATAGAGAGACAGGAGGGACACGGATAGAGAGACAGGAGGGGCACAGATAGAGAGACAGGAGGGGCACAGATAGAGAGACAGGAGGGGCACAGATAGAGAGACAGGAGGGACACGGATAGAGAGACAGGAGGGGCACAGATAGAGAGACAGGAGGGGCACAGATAGAGAGACAGGAGGGACACGGATAGAGAGACAGGAGGGGCACAGATAGAGAGACAGGAGGGGCACAGATAGAGAGACAGGAGGGACAGAGAGAGACAAGAGGGACACAGATAGAGAGACAGGAGGGACACGGATAGAGAGACAGGAGGGACACGGATAGAGAGACAGGAGGGACACGGATAGAGAGACAGGAGGGACACGGATAGAGAGACAGGAGGGGCACAGATAGAGAGACAGGAGGGGCACAGATAGAGAGACAGGAGGGGCACAGATAGAGAGACAGGAGGGACACAGACAGAGAGACAGGAGGGACAGAGAGAGACAGGAGGGACACAGACAGAGAGAGAGACAGGAGGGACACAGATAGAGAGACAGGAAGTACAGAGAGAGACAGGAGGGACAGAGAGAGACTAGAGGGACAGAGAGAGACTAGAGGGACAGAGAGAGACTAGAGGGACAGAGAGAGACTAGAGGGACAGAGAGAGACTAGAGGGACAGAGAGAGACAGGAGGGACACGGATGGAGAGACACAGACAGAGAGAGACAGGAGGTACAGAGAGAGAGAGAGACAGGAGGTACACAGAGAGAGAGACAGGAGGGACACACAGAGAGAGAGACAGGAGGGACACATAGAAAGAGAGACAGGAGAGACACATAGAGAGAGAGACAGGAGAGACACATAGAGAGAGAGACAGGAGAGACACAGGCAGAGAGAAGAGACATGAGAGAGAGACAAGAGGGACAGAGACAGACAGAGATAGAGAGACAGGAGGGACAGAGAGAGAGGGACACAGAGAGAGGCAGGAGGGACACAGAGAGAGGCAGGAGGGACACAGAGAGAGGCAGGAGGGACACAGAGAGAGACAGGAGGGACACAGAGAGAGACAGGAGGGACACAGACACACAGAGAGAGAGACATGAGAGAGAGAGAGACAGACAGGAAGGAGTGACAGAGAGAGACTGACAGGAAGGAGTGACAGAGAGAGACTGACAGGAGGGAGGGATAGAGAGAGACTGACAGGAGGGAGGGATAGAGAGAAAGATTGACAGGAGGGAGGGATAGAGAGAAAGATTGACAGGAGGGAGGGATAGAGAGAAAGATTGACAGGAGGGAGGGATAGAGAGAAAGATTGACAGGAGGGAGGGATAGAGAGAGAGACAGGAAGGAGGGACAGAGAGAAAGATTAACATGAAGTAGGGACAGAGAGAGAGATTAACATGAAGTAGGGACAGAGAGAGAGATTGACATGAAGGAGGGACAGAGAGAGAGATTGACATGAAGGAGGGACAGAGAAATGAGAAAAGTGGAGTGGAAGTGACAGGGGAGGGAAAGCGGGGTAGAAGAGACAAGGGAAGGGAGAGGGGTGGAAGAGACAGGGTAGGGAGAGGGGTGGAAGAGACACAGGAAAGGGAAATGGGGGAAGAGACACAAGGAGGAAGAGAAGGGAAAAGAAACGGGAGGGAGGGAAGAGACACAAGGGAGGGGGAGAGGGGTTGAAGAGACACGAGAGGGAGAGAGGGGAAAGGGGACACATGGGAGGGGGGAAGAGATACAGGGGTGGAGAGGGGGGAAGAGACACATGGGGGAGAGGCTCGCAATGAGCGCCTTTGGCGCTCATTGCGAGGCCCATGATGAGCTTCAAAGGTGCTTAGTAAAGTAAAGGGGGGAGTGGCTCTCATTGAGCGCCTACCGTCAAGTAGAGGGGGGAAAAGGTAGAGGGGGAGAGGCTCGCAATGAGCGCCAAAGGCGCTCATCGCAAGGCCAGTTAAGTCGAGGGGGAGAGGCTTGCAATTTGTGGCAAACACCATTGCCAGGCTTCAAATTTTATAGCCGTCATTTTTGACGGGCAAGTGGCTAGTATCTATATAATGATACTGCGCTGTTAACTATTACAACAGCAAATATAAGTGATTTTTAATATTCACTGGTATAACCAACTCAGAGGGTCAGCCATAACATTGCTGGCCAGCACTCTGGGCACTGCTATTGTGATGCTCAGGATTGAGATGAGGTCATAGTGTGATGACATCACAATGGTAACTGCCTATAAAAAGCTCAGTCTGCAGAGACATCTCTCAGAGACATCTGAAGATCATACTTGACTGACAAAGAGCTGCAGAGGGCCTGTTACCTGGCAAAGGGATTTCCCACTAAAATGATCTAAAGGTCATCCATCTGATGAATATTGATGCCCTGCTGAAAATAGATCATCCCACAACACAAGAACTGACCAGGGATCATTCCCACCATCCAATGAGATGGGTAAGTCACCATATGTACTCTGCACAATCAGTTAGAGGGTGAAAAATCATGTGAAAATTGTCATTTTAGTTTAGCCCTTGAAGCCCTCCCACAGAATCTGCATATGTAATAAGACTGGAGTCTGTCTGTATTATAGATTTACACTGTGTTTAAAAATGGTGTAATGGTAAGTGTTCTGTTTTAAAGTTTCATTGGCTAGTCATGGTTTGGATTCCCTTGTTTTTCCCACTTTTTTATTATTATTATTATTATTTCCATTTTTTTTGTTTTGTTTACCTAATTTGTTTATTTATATCAATCATATGTATGTTAATAAAATAAAGATAGTCAATTAAAAAAAGAAAAGAGTGGAAGGCATTAGAATGAATAACTTACCAATAAAAACATTGTAACAAACACCACACTTACCACTACACCAACACACTCTGCTTCAAAAAGTAGTTATAAAAGTTAAGCTAATGTAATTATTTGAAATATATATTGAATAACTATGCATGCTAGTTATTTACATATATATATATATATATATATATATATATATATATATATATATATATATATTTATATACTAATTGTTATTTTTTAAAATAACTAATCACTCTCTCTTTGTCAGCCAACCATGATCTTCAGATGTCTCATAAGTATTCAAATAATTATTATAAAATCTACACAAATTTACCAGTTATCTCATAATAACATATGCTTTATTACGCCGTATCTACAGTGCTATCTGTTCTGTTGCTAAACTAACTGCTAAATTATAATCAAGTAGTTAGAAATCTCTTAGCCCAGTGGCTCCCAAACCTCTCCTCAGGGCTCCCCAGACAGGTTGGGATTTCAATGTAACCATGTGTGAACACAGGTGAGGTAGTTGGTATTCAACAGTCAATGGAGCCTCTAATTTCCTCACATGTGTTCATACACGGTATATTAAAATTCTGACCTGCCTGGGGAGCCCTAAAGAGAAGTTTGGGAACCACTGGACCACTGCCTGATTCAAAGCCTCTACACCTGATCCTAATATTCATTATGCAGAGCTCATTACTCATTCAGGCAGAGGCAACAAGCTAAGATAGCTGGATTCTCTCATAATGAATTCAGCATCAATTTTGAAAAGTAAAACTAATTTTTCACCCTCTATTTAATGGTGCAGATCACATATGGTGACTTTTGTGGTCTTTTATGGGCCAATGAAGTCTCATATATTTAGTATGCAACATTCATGAACTTACATTCATGATTGGTAAAATGAAAGACTTTCCAATATGAGACTTGAATGGTTCCTTAACATTGTGTTGCAGATGCTCACTAATTATTAGTTATATATGTATAGTATGTATTAGCTTTATAGTGTTAAATTAGGTCATATCTAGAACATCCACAGAGTCTTTATCTCTTATTGCCCAGAGGGAAGGGCGGTCCTTCATGCCATGGTTCCCCAGAGGTTTCCTCCACAAGGGGGTTTTTCCTCTCCTGAGTGCTGAAGGATGACTCTTCGTGAGTCCAGAGGTAGACACTACTTTTCGTCATATTTCAGACGATTTTCTATAATAAAATGTACATTTCAATTTGACTTGAGTATGTGATTTTTGTTTCATAATAAGAATTGGTGAATGATTCACACTAATGTATGGACATATATAATCTATAAATGTACTTTATACCTCTTCTACTTGACCATCATGGATACTTTTCCCTATGTAGAGTGGGAGCTACAGAATGAGATCCATATGAACACACACACATTTATACATACACCGACACATAACATATCATCACATAAACAACATCTACATAAATGCTCTCAGCTATAGTGCTGCATAAGCACAAATACGCTATGCACAGATATTAGTGCAATCATATATATTGTATGAAGAACAAAAATGACGGTAATAAAATTCTAAGGCTGTCAATGCTGTTTGCCACACAATGTGAGGCTTTTGCTCCTCTGAGCACATTTGGCGCTCATTGTGAGCCTCTCCCCCCCGTGTACTTCAACTTTCCTGCTTTGCAAGGATCACCTTCTGCGATCATCGCGAGCCCCAAGATGAGCGCCTTTGGTGCTCATCACAGGGCTCGCAATGAGCGCCTTCGGCACTCATTGCAAGCCTCTCCCGCTCGCTTTGTTCATCGCAAAGCCCTGCAATGAGCGACGGAGGCGCTCATTGCGAGCCTTTCCTCCCGCCTACTTTACGGGCCACTCATTGCAGGGTTCGTTAACCTGCAAGTTTAGTGCTTGGGAATGCCATGTGTCTCTTTCCACCATCCCCCACCCTTCCCTGTGTCTTTCTCCTCTGTATTTCTGCTGAATGTTTTCGTGGTGCACAGTGACTGCTGTTGGTTTTATTTTCAAAGTCCGAATTTCAATTGTTAACAAAGACAAAATATGACTTAAATTAACTTGCAACCTCACTCACAGGCTCCTTGGCTCTCCCCCTGTCCTGTGTGTGTAAATTGTCCTGTGTGTGTAAATTTATTTGAGGCATATTTGTGTGTTTATACAGGCTTTTCCAGTTCAGTGGTTAAAGTCCTATTTTTGCCGGCCCCGCAGTCCATCCACGTGTTTTGGGTCCTAAGTCGTACGGGCCGTAATTTTGCATCCGTCGTTAGGTCCCAGGGCCTCGCGATAAGGCCTCATTGCAGCTAAGTCCCGCGTGTCTCAGGATGAGCGCCTGCTCAGTCCCGCGTGTCCACCCCTCATTGCAGTCTGTCCCGCATGCCTCAACTACTCGCCTTGCTTTGTGAGGCTCGCAGTGCAATGAGCGCCTTTGGCTCACCTTGCAAGGCCTCATTGCAGTCACTGAGGCCTCATTGCAGCTAAGTCCCGCGTGTCCCGGGATGAGCACCAGCTAAGTCCCGCGTGTCCACCCCTGCAATAAGCACCTTCGGCGCTCCTTGCAGCCTGTCCCACGTGCCTCCACTGCTGGCTTCGTGAGGCTCGCAGTTGCGGGCCACAAATGACTCGCAAAGCGTGACGACAACTATATAGGTGATTTTTTGTGACCAACGCAACGACAATATAGGCACAAACTATTTTTTTCATTATTCTTTCTCTTAAAAAATCAAAACCACAACAATCACATCACAAACACTGAGATAATGAGGTCAAAGTAATTAACAAGATATACAAAAAGAATAGTGCTTGGGAGGTGAATTAGGAATCCTCTCTTGGCAAGGATCTTTTGTAGGCCTAATCTGGCATGAAGTGATTTTAGGCCTGGGCTGACATGAAGTAGGGTTTAATCCTTTGTTTTAGTAAATATACAAAAAGGAAAGGTAGACATAAAGCAGACTACCCCAAGGTATGTTATTGTGGGTCCATGGTTAAATATTCCATCCAGTACCTCCACATTTTCTTGAAAGTCTTATCAGAATAAGAAAGTAACCAACTATTAGGTGTCTTTGGAACCCTGTAAGTTGCCTTGCTTAGATTTGAATACTCAAATATCAAAATGCTAATTGTCAGACATATATGGCTAAATCAGTCTAATATATGTCACCCTTCCATTTGTAAATATATTTAGTTATCACAAAGTTAAATTCTTGTTTCATGTGAGGGGTGGATGCTATCCACCCCTCTTAGCACCCAGTCCTTCTCAGCATCCATCCTCTCTCAGCAACCCAACTCCACTTGGCACCCATGCCCATTCAGTACCCATCTCTACATAGCACCCAGTCCTTGTCAGCAACCATTCCCTCTCAGCATCCAGCCCTACACAGCACCCGCCACATATTGCACCCATTACTATCTCCTTTGCTTCCCTTTCCTTTTTTTCAGAAAAAATATGCAGCCAATCAGCGCGCATCTCCAGTGAGAAGGGCAGGAGGTGTCTGAGGTGTCAGGCTGCAGTCCCTCACACTGAGGATTCCCTATGTGACTGAGGATAGCCCGCAGCTGCAGGAGGACAACAGGCGCTTGGGCAGGGCAGTCCTAGTCACACTATACCCTGCTGTGCACTTTATAACAGACCCAGGGCAGTCAGTCACACCTCTCATAGCCTGGCACTGTGTCACTGATAGACCGGGCTCCCTGCATGAAGGGGGGCCGATGAGGAGGGAAATGAGACACAAGGGAGGGAGAGGGAAAGGAGACACAAGGGAGGGAGAGGAGCGGAAACGGAGATGCAAGGGAGAGAGAGGGGGGAAGGAGACACAGTGGAGGGAGAGGGGAAAGGAGACATGAGAGGGGGAAAGGAGGCACAGGAGAGGGAGAGAGGGTTAAAAAAGGAGACACAGGGGAGGGAGAGGGGGAAAGGAGGTATAGGGGATTGAGAGGGAGAAAGGAGACACAGGGGAGGGAGAGGGGAAAAGGAGAGGGGGAAAGGAGGCAAAGGAGAGGGGTAAAGGGAGAGGGGGAAAGAAGGTACAGGGGAGGGAGAGGGGGAACGAGACACAGGGTAGGGAGGAGAGGGGGAAGAGACACAGGGGAGGGAAAGGGGGGAGAGACACAGGCGAGGGAGATGGGGGAAAGAGACACAGGGGAGGGAGAGGAAGTAGAGGGGGAGAGCCTCGCAATGTGTGGCAAACAGCATTGCAAGGCTTCAAATTTTCTTGCTGTAATTTGTGACTGGCAAGTTGCTAGTATATATATATATATATAGTTATGGTTGCAGTGCATGATGGAGTAACTAAAAGCTTGAAGAATGCAGAATATTGTGAAGTTAAGGTTGCATGTAACTTTAACATCTCTCCCTCCACCTGCAAAGGTTTACCTGATGTCAACATTCATGACATCATCTATTACATTAGGTGACATCACATATTCACATATAATATGGAAAATGACATAATCAATATTACTGATGACATCACATTAGACCACCTATGATGTCACTTAATGGTCACACTATTGTTATAAATTATTGTAATTAATAATACACAAAATAATGAAAACATTTATACTGTAAAACGACTAGCAGGATTAGCAGGATTCTGGGATCTGTCTAGGTGCCCTGTTTTAAAGGTACAGTGTGTAGTATCAGTACAGTATTAGAAGAGCTCACACTGTGTGTATGAAGATGCAGTATCTAGATGTTGTGTGTAGGAATAGCAGGGCTCACTCTGTATGAAAATGAAGCAACCAGATACTGTGTGTAGTGTCAGTACTGGAAAAGCAGAGCTCACACTGTGTGTATAAAGGTGCAGGATCCAGATGATGTGTGTAGTCTCAGGAATAGCAGAGCTCACAATGTCTGTATCAAAGTGCAGGATCTATATGCTGTGTGTGGTGTCATGACCCCAGCAGGATCCATTCTGCGCATTCATACAATGACTGACACAGAGAAAGAACAGTATGGGTAAACCAACGGGCCACAGCCAATTTATTAAACCAACATATATATGTACCAACATGGTATAACAAGTGGGAGGAGCCCGACCAGGGGCAGCAACCTCTTGTCCCTGGGCGCGCGCCCATGGGTCCACCTACTTCTCGCGCTGCACCCGCCCAAGAGGTGGGGGCAAGCCCCTTTTTAATTATACCCCTGGCCCGGGCAACTCCCCATCCCGCCACTGCGGCCATTACTTTACATACAGAATAATTGAAGGTATAACATATACCCCATGACCTGCATTGCAATAAATTCACACAATACTTTGTATATATACACAAGTATAAACTTTTTTTTTTTTTTTTTTTAAACACCAACAAACTTAAACACACCCATGACCTAACCCCCCTAATGCCTAAATCCTGGGAGGGTATCCGCACGCTGGTTGGCCGCAGAGTGAGCCAAAATGGCGCCGGCCTCGTGCCAACACCCCTCGGCTCCTCCCCGTGGCCAGCCAGCCTACCAACCAATAGGCGTGCGCAGGGCTCCACCGGGTCACGCGACCCTTCATGCGACGGGAGCCTCACGCACTACGGTCCTCCAGTATAGGAACAGCAGAACTCACACTGTCTGTATGAAGGTGCAGGATCCAGATGCTGTGTGTAGTGTCAGTACTGGAAAAGCAGAGCTCATACTGTGTGTATGAAGGTGCAGTATCCAGATGATGTGTGTAGTCTCAGGAATAGCAGAGCTCACAATGTCTGTATCAAAGTGCAGGATCTATATGCTGTGTGTGGTGTCAGTATAGGAACAGCAGAACTCACGCTGTCTGTATGAAAATGCAGGATTCAGATGATTTGTATAGTGTCAGTACAGGAACAGCAGAGCTCACACTGTGTGTATGATGGTGTAGTGTCCAGGTGCTGTGTGTATTCTCAAGAATCATATGGCTCACACTGGCTGTATGTAAGTGCAGGATCTAGGAGCTGTGTGTAGTGTCGGGAATAGCAGGGCTAGCACTATGTGTATGAAGTCGTAGTATCCAGATTCTGTGTGTAGTGTCAGTACAGGAATAGAAGAGCTTTCACCATGTGCATGAAGTTGTAGTATCCAAATACTGTATGTAGTCCCATGAATAGCAGAGCTCATATTATCTGCATGAAGGTGTAGTATCAGGGTGCTGTATGCAGTGAAGTGGATGAGCCCCTAAGAGTGAGTACGTAAGGTATGCACGGATCGATGTTTGCATTTTCTGTAATTGTAAGTTCCCTTTCCTGTTGTAACTCTCTTATTCTAGGTGGTTACTTCCTGGTAGTCAGTCTATGAACTGCAACATTTTATTTTTTTTAAAGCCAAGAACCATTTTTTTTAGAAGTGATGCGCCCACTTGGCAGCTGCCTAGTTGGCCTAATGGGTAATCCGACAATGTGTATGTAGTGTCTGTACAGGAACATTACTGTTTGTATGAAGATGTAGTATACATATGTTGTGTCTAGTCTCAGGACTAGCAGAGCACACTCTGTGTATGAAGGTGCATTATCCAGATACTTTGTTTAGTCTCATGAATAGCAGGGCTCACACTGTCTGTATGAAGGTGCAGTATCAGGGTGCTGTGTTTAGTGTCAGTACAGGAAGGGCAGAACTCACATTGTCTGTATGAGGGTGCAGTATGCAGATGATGTGTGTAGTGTCAGCGCAGCAATAGCAGAGCTCATACTGCCTGCATGAATGTGCAGTATCAGGGTGCTGTATGTAGTGCCCATACAGAAAAATTAGTGCTCATACTGTTTTTATAAAGGTGCTATAGCCAGATGCAGTGTGTAGTGTCAGTACAGGAATAGCAAAGCTCACACTGTCTGTCTGAAGGTGCAGTTTCATGGTGCTGTGTGTAGGGTCAGTACAGAAACATTAGTGCTCATACTGTCTGTATGAAGGTGCAGTATTCAGACACAGTGTGTATTGTCAGCACAAGAATAGCAAAGCTCACACTGTATGAAGGTGCAGTATCATGGTGCTGTGTGTATGGTCAGTACAGAAACATTAGTGCTCATATTATCTGTATGAAGGTGCAATACCCAGACACTGTGTGTAATGTCAGTACAGGAATAGCAGAGCTCCTACTATCCTAACAATCTTACATAGCCAAAGTCTGGTATCTCTCTCTATATCACTTCTTAAACATAACCTGACCATAATTGACAAATCACAATTCATGGGATCTAACAGTTGTTCATGTGCACAAGTGTCTACTGAGCATGCTCATTACATTATTTTTTTCTAAGGTCACTATTACACTGCAAACTGTCAAACATATCCATTCAGACAATTTTTTTGAAACAAGTAATCAAAAAATCCTTTTGGACAAACACCATGTAATCAATTTAACATAAATCAACTTTGTTTTAGCAAGACAGAATTTAATGTAAAATTCAGACCCTCCAATCCCTCCTAAAATTTTACAATTTGAAACAGATATGTCCAACCAACGCAAAAATTAGTTTATACAGGATCGTTCGAGCATCTCCGATTCTATATGAATGAACCGAGTAATTATTTGGGTTAAGTTTTTGATTTTTTTACTTTATTCCCAAATGTGGAAAGTGGTTTGTGTTTATAAGGCAATAATGGGGTTTGAGAATCACTTGGTATATGATTCATTAGTGAATCAATAGTTTTGATGGGACATCACTGATTGTCTGTAGAATAAAACTTAATGATGACTGACTGTGAAAGTAAGTTGAAAATGTTTTCTTTTTTGATTAAAGAAGATTTGTTCAAAAAGTTTTTGTTTTTAGTTAGCTACTATAAATTATCTGGGTCTCAATAAACCATAAAAAGAAAAGTATATTGCATCTTTAAGAAGTATATTAATAGCCATTGAAAAAGGTGCAGAGTCTAAGAATGTGACATAGTTTTGAATATATCACATGTAACAGGTAATCTTTCTTTTTACTAAAATTTAGTTTTATTCTTTAAAAAAAAGTCATTAATAAAGTTGTTATTTGGAAAATATTCTGGAATGAATTGGATATAAAGTATTCAACTTTATCATATATTTTCTTAGTATTTGGCGAAATGGCAGAATGCATAAGTAGGTGGGATTGCTGTAGATAAGGGTTTATTTAGCATACTTTCTTGATACGACATGTGCAGTAGAATTGTCTTGATTGATGGATGTGATTCCTGCAAGATGTATAATATTATTTTCGGTTAAGGCTAATTTAGGAAGCAGTAAGAAATGTGCCCCCATCCCCCTTCTGGGTTGCTACCTTGCTGTGGTGAAGGGTCTTGATAACCTCAATGAAGCCGTGAGCTAAACCATGTACGGTCACCCAGGATGTGCAGGTCATAGCAGAGAGGTCAGATAAATAACGGTTCATGGAGAAGGAACTGGCAACCCACTCCAGTTTCTTTGCCAAGAAAACCTTATGGATAAGCACAACCAGACACAAGATGTGCCTGGTTTGCTGCTATCTATAGGGTCACGTAGAGTCGGACATGATGGAACGACTAACCAGTCATAACGTAGTGGATCTCATGATAGTAATGGATTTTGAGGTTAACCAATTTTGACCCCACAAAAAAGCATACTAGTGTGAATAGTTTTTTGATTTGGGTGTAATCCTTACAATCTTTGAACAATGAAAATGAAGGGTCTCCCCTGTGGTATAATTGTGGCTGCAAAATTTAGATGCTATTATAATGACTGCAATTCCTTCCTGGAACATTTTGTTTTTTTAAGAACTTCCTTAATAACAGATGTTATTCTTTTAATTGTTTCTGATGGGGCACTGGCCTGCAAGAGGTGCAAGTCTAGATAAATACCCAAATATTCCAGGTTGGTGGAAGGGCCTGAGAGTTTTTTGGACGTTCAATATATTATAGATATTAAGTGTTTTAAACAGACTAGAGGGGTTTTACTGAAAGTTTTGATCATGAGGAAATTGAAGGTAATGGATTAATGAAGGGCATCCAGTTAATAGCTTCTGTGAAATTATCAAACATTTTGGGGCTACTATGAGAACCAAAAATGAGGCAATTTGAAAAATAGTTATTGTGGTCCCATTAAATACCATGGCCCTCATTCAATAGCAATTTTGACAATTGAATAGGGGTCTAAATAAGCACATCACATTTATTTTTTAAAGAAGTTTTTAGTTATTAAGCATCTATCCAAAAGCAAGGTTTTCTCTAACGAAAAACTTCTTTAAAAAATATATGTTATGTGATTATTTTGATCCCTATTGAATTAGCAAAATCGCAATTGAATATGGGCCCATGAATATGCCAAAGGTCAGGGTGAAGGGGCAAATGTTTAAAGGCATCTATTATGTCTGTTTTTGAGATTAGAGCATAGTTGCATTTTTTTAATATATGGAAAATTGCATTGTCAGTGGTAGATTACAACAGTGAATGTTCATCTGCTGGTATAAGTGAATTATTGCTTGGAATCAGCTTGTTACGAGGGGCTGAAAGATCAGAAAATTGTTTGTTTGTTTTTTTTTAGAATATATCTTTGGTGGCTAGGATAAAAAGGCTTAACACTGTAGGAGGAAAAAGGTGGAATGGAAAACGGATTCATAATGTACATTTTTTATATTTTGATGTTTATTGAGGAGTTCCTTAAAGGACCACAAAAGTTGCCATATGTACTCTGCATCATCAGTTAGAGGGTGGAAAATCATGATCAAGAATTGGCTATTGACATTTTAGTTTAGTCCTTGAAGCCCTCCCAAAAGAATCTACATAAATAATATGGCTGCGTTGCTGTAGTGGTAAGTGCTCTGTTTAAAATATTTTTTTTTTTCCATTGGTAAATCATAGGTTTGATTCGCCTGCCTTCTTGGTTTTTTTAACTAATATATTTTGTTGTTGTTTAGTCATTTTGTGGTGTCCGACTCAACGTGACTTAATGGACCACAGCATGCCAGGCACATCTATGGTTATGTCTCTGGCTGCGCGTATCTCTGACTGTGCTTATCCATCTTGGCAAGTATACTGAAGTGAGTTTCCAGTTTGGCTGACCTCTCTGCTATGACCTGCCCATCTTGGGTGACCTTACATGGCATAGCTCACAGCTTTATTGAAGTACACAAGCCCATTTACAACAAGGTAGTGATCCAGAAGAGGAGAACTAATGTATATACAGTATATATATATATATATATATATATATATATCAGTCATATTTGTGTTAATTAATACGTTAGTCATTTTAAGCAAAAGGCATTGGATTAGAACAAATGGCTTACCAATGAAAACATTTACAACTACACCAAAACACCCTGTATAAAAGTATAAAAGTTACATTTATTTGACTGAGACTGAGTGCTGTAATAAAATCAAAAGGTGCTTCAACAAAGTATTAGTTTAAGGGTCTGCATACTTATGCAACCATATTATTTTATTTTTATATTTTTTCTTCCCTCTACCTAAAAGATTTCAGTTTGTTTTTCAATTGAGTTGTACAGTTTATAGGTCACATTAAAGGTGGAAAAAGTTCTGAAATGATTTATCTTTGTCTGACATTTTAACAGGGGTCTGTAGACTTTTTATATCCACTGTGTGTATATATATATATATATATATATATATTTATACTAGGAAATGGCTCATCAAAAATGACTGGAGTAAAATTGTAAGGCTAGCAATGAATGCTGTTTGCCACACAATGTGAGGCTATGGGCCCTCTGAGCACCTTCGGCGTTCATCGAATGTCTCGCAATGAGCGCCTTTGGTGCTCATTGCAAAGCTCTCCCCCTGTGGAGTTTATAGGCCTTGCGCTTGAGTGTTGCTGTCTTTGGTTAAGTGTTAGTGGCTTGGGTGAAGTGTTACTGCCTTGTGTTAAATGTTAGTGGTTTGGATTAAGTGTTACTGCTTAGGGCTATTTTTTACGTCCTTCAGGGTAGTTTTACGTCCTTGGGCCTTGTTTTCGTTGTTTTGGATTTTTTCAACAGCCATTTCTTTTCTCGCCTAGACGATTTTCGATTGTGAAAAAACAGCAAATATGCCTCAAATTATCTTGCGACCTGACTCACAGGATCCCTGCCTCTCCCAATGTGGTGTGAGTGTGTAAGATAGTTTGAGGCATATTTGTTGTTTTTTTCATGTCTTTTCAGTTCTGTGGTTCGGCCATTAAAGTCGTAATTTTGCGAGGAGCAAAGTGCATGTACGGGTTTCGGTCCTAAGTCGTAGGTCAGAAGTCCCCTGTGCCTCACCTGCTCACCTTGCTAAGCCCCGCTTGCTTCAACTGCTCACCTAGCTTTGCGAGGCTCACAGTGCAAATGATGATCATTGCAGGCTAAGTCCCACGTGCTTTTCATGTGACAACACTGAAGAAATTACACTCTGCTACAATGTAAAGTAGTAAGTGTACAGCCTGTATAACAGTGTAAATTTGCTGTCGCCTCAACATAACTTAACACACAGCCATTATCGTTGGCAACAAAAGTGAGTACACCCCTACGTGGAAATGTCCAAATTGGGCCCAAAGTGTCAATATTTTGTGTGACCACCATTATTTTCCAGCAATGACTTAACCCTCATGGGCATGGAGTTCACCAGAGTCCTCTTTCACTCCTCCATGATGACATCACAGAGCTGGTGGATGTTAGAGACCTTGCACTCCCCCACCTTCCTTTTGAGGAGGCCCAACAGATGCTCAATAGGGTTTAGGTCTGGGGACATACTTGGCCCGTCGTATTGGAGGTGTGTTTGGGGTCGTTAGCATGTTGGAATACTGCCCTGTGGCCCAGTCTCCGAAGGGAGAGGATCAGGCTCTGCTTCAGTATGTCACAGTACATGTTGACATTCCTGGTTCTCTTGATGAACTGTAGCTCCCCAGTGCCGACAGCCCTCATGCAGGCCCAGACCATGACACTACCACTACCAAAAGTATACATCTATACTGAGGAAAGGTAGTTGAAATAATCCCTAAATGACAGATAAATGGATAAGGCACAAAAACACTGATATGAAATGAAACCCTTAGTTTCAACTTAAACAGCGATGCAGAGAGAGTGGAGGCAGCATCTGACATCAGGTAAATGCATATAGGGGGAATCAACACAACATATTATAGAAAACATATATACACATATAGATATGTGTGTACATATGTTTGGTCTGGGCCTGCATGAGTGCTGCCAGGACTGGGGAGCTACAGTTTAATGAGGGAACCATGAATGCAATGAGTGACATACTGAAGCAGAGCATGATCCCCTCCTTTCGGAGACCGAGGAGCAGGGCAGTATTCCAACATGATAACGAACACACCTCCAAGATGACCACTGCCTTGCTAAAGAAGCTGAAGGTAAAGGTGATGTACTGGCCAAGCATGTCACCAGACCTAAACCCTATTGAGCATCTGTGGGGCAACCCTTAAATTGAAGGTGGGGGAGCGCAAGGTCTCTAACATCCACCAGTTCCGTGATGTCATTATGGAAAAGTGGAAGAGGACTCCAGTGGCAACCTGTGAAGCTCTGGTGAACTCTATGTTCATGAGGGTTACACAGTTACATAGTTACATAATATTTAAGGTTGAAAAAAGACTTTCAGTCCATCAAGTTCAACCTTTTCTCCTCTGATCTGCAATATGCGGATTAAAAATTAATTAGTTATATAAAAAAAAAAATTCCCTCCTTATCCCAGACACCGGCGACCGGACTTCTCCCTGGATCAATACTGTCTCTCTAAATATCCATGATAACCCTGAATTCCCTTTTTAATTAGAAATAAATCCAGTCCCCTTTTAAAGTTATCTATCAAATCCGCTGTCACCTTCTCCTCTGGTAGAGAATTCCACAGATTAACCACCCTTACTGTGAAGAACCCTTTTCTTTCTTTAAGGTGGAATCTTTTTACTTCTAACCTCAAGGGATGTCCTCTTGTCAGTTGAAAACCTCTTGGCACAAAAAGCTCCCTTGACAAATCTTTATACTGACCCTGGATGTATTTATATAAGGTAATCATATCTCCTCTTAGAGAAAATAAGTTTAATTTGGTTAGTCTTTCTTCATAACTTAGCCCCTCCATTCCCCTTATTAGTTTGGTTGCCCTTCTCTGTACCTTTTCCAGCTCTAAAATGTCCTTTTTATGAAGTGGTGCCCAAAAGTGTACTCCATATTCCAAATGAGGGCGTACTAGGGATTTGTATAGTAGCAGAATTATATTTGCCTCCCTGGCTTCTATACCCTTCTTTATACATGCTAATATTTCATTTGCCTTTGCAGCTGCTGCTTGGCTTTGAGCACTGTTACCTAGGTGGTTGTCCACAAGCACTCCCAAATCCCTTTCAATATCTGATACCCCTAGATTTGCTCCATTAAGATTTTAAATTTAATGGCTATTTTTCCTTCCCAGATGCATAACTTTACATTTGTCCGTATAAAATTTCATCTGCCACTTAGATGGCCATTCCTCAATTTTATGTAAATCCCTTTGGAGGAAAAGTACATCATTATCTGATTTAATTACCTTGCACAACTTTGTGTCATCAGCGAAAATGGAGACAGTACTTTCCAGTCCCACTTCTAAGTCATTAATAAATATGTTAAAAAGGAGAGGACCTAATACTGAACCCTGAGGAACCCCACTTACCACATTAGTCCAATCGGAGTATGTTCCATTTACAACAACCTTTTGCTTCCTGTCTTTTAGCCAGCTCTCAATCCATGAGCAGATATTTACTGCAATTCCTCTATCTCTTAGCAAAACACCTTCAGCCACGTACCACTTTTAACCAGGAAAGTACGAGGTACAAAATACACTATTAGAAAGGACGGAAAATGCTTGCGAGCCGCATAACACATAGACAATCGCCACCATTTTACAACACTAACTTGCAAATAATAACATTACAAATCTAAAATGGCACTTTATCCGACTAAACAAACGGTTTGGCCTCGCGCACGCAGACTTTTTATACTGCACACTTGGCACATTGCTGACACTTACACTTCAGGGCAGCAACAGTCCAACTGTACATTGTATGCTGCAGGAAAATCAA
The DNA here is from genome assembly GCA_027410445.1 of Discoglossus pictus. Taxonomy (NCBI): domain Eukaryota; kingdom Metazoa; phylum Chordata; class Amphibia; order Anura; family Alytidae; genus Discoglossus; species Discoglossus pictus. The sequence goes on along the minus strand of CM050167.1, from coordinate 79,218,172 downwards.
AAGAGATTGTTAGCTCTTCAGAATATTGATTGCTAGATATATTAAATAGAAATAGGTAAAGTATATTCATTTATTAAGTAATTAATTAATTATTATACAAAAAAAAATATATATATATATATAAAAAATTTAAAATACGCTAAATAGCATATTTTACACTGTCGTTACTTTATGAATACATTAATGTTTCGCATTTCCTAATACAGTTATTAATTCCTAATTAATTATTAACGTACATTAATTTATTATGTATTAATTAGTAATGGAAAATAAAAATGTATACTTTCCACTGCACTAAAAATGTTTTACTTTTTACACTGCACTTATGGATCTGGATTACTGCTCATTGGCTACCAGCGATAGGACTCTCAAAGCAGATACATATTTAAATCACTATATTATGCTCTGAGACCTGAAAACATTTTTTTATTTACACTGCACTAAAAAGAATGTATATTTAACACTGTACTTATATATCTGTCTTTGCGATGAGCACCGAAGATGATCGTTGCAAAGCACGAAACTTGAAGGACACAAGGGGAGAGGCTCGCAATTAGCGCCGAAGGTGCTCAGAGGAGCAAAAGTACACAAGGGGAGAGGCTCACAATGAGCACCAAAGGTGCTCAGAGGAGCAAAAGTACACAAGAGAAGAGGCTCGCAATGAGCTCCAAAAGTCCTCAGAGGAGCAAAAGCTTTTCATTGTGTGGCAAACAGCATTGCCATGACTTCAAATGAAATTGCCCTGTCATATTTGCCGGGCAAGTTGCCGTCAAAAAATTATGGCAATAAAATTGTATGGCTCAGCAAATTGTGGTTAAATTGTCGTGCAACCTGATTCCCAAATGTCGTGCCTGTCCCGCCGTGCTGTGAGTGTTTCTTTTTGTATGTTTGTTCATTTTGGTGTTGTTATTGTTGTTTTTCTATGTGCGCAGTTCGGCTGTTAACTTCGTATTTTTTTAACCTTGTATTTTTAAGTGCCGCTTTCCTTTTTGCGAGTGTTACGGGCCTTAATTTTTCCACGCGTTTTTTTTCAAACTGCTACAGGTCTCGCATTGTGAATGGTGTAATTGAGATTTCTGTTGATGTATAGTTCCGCGAGTCGTAGGGAAGAGCGCCTATGGTGCTCATCTCCACCAGTGCAGTGAGCGCCTTCGGTGCTCCCTGCCTAAGTCGTACGGGGTCGTAGGGATGAGCACCTATGGCTTTGCGAGCCCGCAGTTTTAACATTGCGTTACCAACAGATTTTGGCAAGCCCGCGCTGATGAGAACTATATATGTAATAGACTGTATATATATAATGTATATATTGCTAAATTATGTGTGTTAGTTATTGCCTAAAAATGAAATAACCTGAGTTATTACAGATCCCTGAAGTCCCAAAATAATGAATTGGGTGACCTAACCTGTTTTGATTTATTTAAATGGGACATGATAGAAAAGTTAGGAGGAGATGGTTTTAGATGGTTAAAACTAGTGGTAGGTTTGACATGACCATTTCACATAACCTATACAAATGGTCCAATTCATATTAAATCATACCCCTAGTCCATTGTGCTTCAGCTGTGAACGCATACCTCCCAAATGGCCATCTTTTAAGTAAATATAACCACCCAAAATTACTTAAAACCACATTTAAGGACAAATTCCTTTATTGTAGTCTGAGTGTTTTCAAATTTTCTTTGAGTGTTTTCTCCAAGATTTCAAGAGAAATATATATTTCAGGGAGGTTTGTAATATGTATTAAGGGCCTCATTCTATTACCGGCCGCAGCCGCTGCGGGGCCGCAAGGACCGGCCGCAAGCTTTACGGCTAAGCCTTTGATCTAAAACGGCCGCAAGGAAATCGGCCATAAGAAAAGCCTGGTTGCAATTCAATTGCTCCGGGAAACCTCTCTGCAAGGCTAAAAACGAGCCGCAGCTTACTTGCAGCAAACAGGTCTCGCTAGCACCAATTAAGCACATAAAATAGCCCAAATAAAGCCATCCTGCACTTTGAGAAGACTATAAAGGGATTTTAGGTGTTAGAAAAAATAGCACATAATTACCCTACACTCAAATCCGTAAAATATTTTATTTTTAATATACGTAAAATATGCATGTAAAAAGTCCAGAGTGCTTGGAGCACCTCAGACACGCCCACGCCGCAGCCGGAAAATAAACAGTTAATTTGAACTCGGGTTTGGGCTGATGTGCAAGCTTGAGAGTGGGTTCCTTTTAATCCTCATGTCCCCCAATATGATCCCTAGCATTTACAGAGCTGTACAGTGCAGGCTTGAATTTATTTTTGCGTTTTTAGATTTCAGAGCTTACGGCCGGTTTCAAGATATGCGGCCGGCCGTAAGAGGAGATCCTTGCGGGGCCGTATAATAGAATCGCGAGTTAACTGAACCCCCGTAAGGAATCGCAGCCTTATGGCTGATTTACGGCCGGTAATTGAATGAGGGCCTAAGTGTGTAGATAGATAGATAGAAAGAAAGAAAGAAAGAAGTTTGCACTCACCGTGATAGATAATTCATCCAGACTGCACGTGTTCCTGCCACCATTACTGAATCGGGTATCTCTTGGAAATGCAAGTGTAACTTTATTCAGTAACCTGCATCCCTCTTTGGCCACCTGTAATATTTGGAGGCCTAAAGTCACCATGAAATAGGAGGGTGTTGGCAATCATTTAAAAATGATAAAAAATACTTTATACTTTTTATATAAAAACAACATATACAGTATATATTGTATGCACAATGGGGATGTGGCAGTTAGATCTCCCAGTACATTCACGTTTGCATACAAAAGCTGCAAAATATAAAGGTTGTATTTGTTGTTTTTTACATTCTAATGTTTACCATTTTCATGTCTAGTTATTGAAAAAAATTATAATATATAATTATATAGCAATTCCTGTGCCTTAAAAGACTAAATGCACTTTATATTTAAATACACACATACAACAAAAACATAAATGTATTTCTTGATTAATTAACGGTGACTTTAATTTTGTACAGCACTAAAGAATATTAATGGCCACTAGAAAGCCATCTTAACACGGTTTTGAATATTCATTTCTAAATGGGGAGGACAAAGTGTTTTTATAAACTGCATCTTTAATTAGCAAGTTTCCTGTAATTTTCTTAATAACCCGTGGAGGAGGATTTATGTATGTATGTGTATATATATATATATATATATATATATACTGCATCCATAAAAATACACAACTCTTGATTGAACAGTGTTTCTAAGCAACATCAATTTAAAAAATAATCCCGGCCCAGGTTTGTATCCCACGTGTCGGGAAACAAATATCAATGACTTGTTGGAATAATGAGATAATTAAGAAAGCTTCTCACTACCAACTAGCGGGCATTCTGTGCCATCTGTCAGTCAGTCCTGGACGCTGTATTGGCAGTGAAAGCCGTATAATTACGGCAGTTGTAAGTTTAATAAATGTTCCTATGATTTCATTATACAGAATCAATTTACATAATAAACTGCCAAGTAGAGGAGCCGTTAATAAATTCCTCTTTATACACTAAAAAAAGCACATTACATCGCTGCAGAGGAGAGGAATTAGGTTTAGCGGTTGTAATTGGCTTCATGTATTTTTATGTTCACTGCACAATGTCTTTGATGGGCTGGGGGAGAGACTCCCTGAATTCTATTTTCCGAGTGGGCTGCTCAATGCCGTCACTTGTGTTTCAGATTCTGGCTGCAATGCAGCACTTTCTGCAGAGCGTAGTTAACCTCTAAATTGCTGAAAAATGGTAGAAAGTGTTATGTTGCATCCATGGTATGGGGAGCACAGGTGTGTTCAGAAATAAGGATGTTTAGAGACAGTAACAGGTTAGTTTCTAAAGGCAATGCCCTAACAACAGGAGCTAAATGGTTTAATTGGAGCTTGACTATTACATGACCACTGAACAATAGTATATGAATATATATATATATATATATATATATATATATATATATATATATATATTGTTTATTTGTAACACACCAACATATTCTTGAACTCCATTTGAAAACTTTGAGTCTGACTAAGAGCATAATTAAGTCATGAAAGTAGGTCTTACTTAGACCAAAATGGCTCTGTTGGACATGAAGGCATCCATCATATGCTGGTGGAAATTGTGTGTGAGAGGGGCGTTTACATTTCTGGAGAGCATTGAATGAATTTCTTGATGCAATGACTGTTGTGGTGGCAATTCCACTCAGATCCAGTGATCTAAGAATGGCTTCTGAGAACTCCCTGTTACCTCCTCGCAAATCACTCCCTCCAGTGATATATAAAGACACCCTCATGGTCCAGTTCTCAGGAACTGATTTGACAAAGACAAAATGGATTAGTTACTCATAAGCAAATTGTTCAAATTTCAGTTTTTCCTTTTTTATGTCCATGGCTTACACAGCTGCTAATAGTGTGTTTGTTGCATACATCACAAACAAATGCCTATATTTGTTGAACTACAGTGATGATTTAATAAAGTTCATATTCAATCATTTCCAAAAGCAATATTTAATATTAAACTTATTTTCAAACATCAACTTCTAAACCTCAGTCTAGCTACTTGTCATCATCTCTAATGAAGTTATGAATGGGCTTGGAGAACAGCTGTGACTGTGAGGCAATCCCAATGTTCAGACACAAGCTGTCCTTGCCAAAGTAACATATTTTACACACCAAGGGCCTCGTTTAAATGTAATTTGGCCAATTGAATAGGGCTCTATATAAGCACATAGCATATTTTTAGTTAGTGAACTTCTATCCAAAAGCAGGTCTTCACTAACTAAAAACTTATATAGAGCCCTATTCAATTAGCCAAATCGCTTTTGAATGAGGCCCCAATTATCCAGCCAAATAAGAACTTCTGCTGCTGTCTAGACATACACTTGGGCATGACCATTTAGACTGCCTCCAAGTCTGAGATGATCACACATCATAAGGGTTGTAAGCAAGCAACTCAATTTGAGGCTTAGAAGTTGATGTTTGAAAGTAGGTTCATTTTTTTATTGGTTGCATAAATTAATGAGTAGGACACATCAGTGCCTAATTAAAACACTGAACTCCTGTTGTTAGGGCATTACAGAATGCTTTAAGATTATCCCACAGTTTGGATGATCAGTGGGTGAGCCCAGTTGTTTTCTAATAGAAATATGATTGGTTCCTGGTTTCTTGTGTTCTCTTAAATTACCTCTATAAATTAGGAAAAAGGTCATAATGTTTTGAATTATGCTAAAAAACATTACCAGCTATAAAAGTCATGGAGGTTTACCCCTTTCCAGGGCCTGGATCCTGGTGCATTGTGACACCATAGAGGACATACCGCCCAATTGGAAAATGGGTAGGGGAATTATATTGCCAGGTGGGAAATGTGGGCAGGTGGGTGGTGGGGTGAATAGCCCCAAAACAGAGACCCATAGTGTACTGCCATGCTTCATATTATGGCATATGTCTCTGACTTATCCTGTATACTGTATCTCCCCATATAATATTACTGTGTTCTATTTAAACTGTGACAGAGTGATCATAATGGGGTTAAAACGGGGTGTGCTGAGTCTGCAGTGAGCAGACACCTCTATTGTACTATTATCTGTTATGGCCCATTGTTAGCAAATTAAGTTAATTTCATCTGCCATGTACTCTATCTAAGGTCTGGACGACTCAGACACAGAGACGGCAGGATATGTATTAGAAGGTAGCCCTATTGTTCTCAGGTGCCAGCAATCAAGGTACTGCTAGACCCCATGTGGGGTCATCTCCTGTAATTGTCTGCCACACCCTCTCATTGTTACATTGTGTACACCCCCTCTGTATCTAACTGCTATAAATATTGTTGAATTTTCAAAATATAACAGTTCACTGCTGAGACATGTAGAAATGGCATGGTCTTTTTATTTGATCCTTATGGCTGCAATACTGATACAATCTCCACACTGCAAGTAACTTGTCCTGTCACTACCACAGGAAGGTTCTTGAGACTACTGGAAGTGCTGAGTCCTGATGGAGAGACCCCTACTGATACAGAAGCCAGATATCAGGGTGCTGGTGCTGAAATTTCCAAGAACCCAACGGTCCTTGTGGGTAGTTAACCTGTTGTCTAAAGCAGGTGGTCCTGGGCAGAAATAGGCCCTACCCGTGGATTGCACAGAGGTAAAAACCTTTTTTTAGAAAATCCCATATGTTATCAGACTCGGCTACTACATGGAAGCTGCCATGACAGTAATACTTCATTATCAAGGCATGAGAAGGCAGGGACAGTATTGGCAAGCAGGGTTTGTAAGTACTTTTAAGTGACGTCTACTTATCATATGCTTTGAATAAGAAAGATCTCAAATTATTAATGCTTATCTTATCCAACTTGTCAACATCCCTTATCTTCTTCCTCTTCCCTTTGTTCCACGCCAAACAGATAATACAAATTAACAGAACATTCTCCCTCAAACTCTAGGTAGTATGGAAGATACAAAATCCTTAGGCACAAGCTGCTACAATAAATGATTTTCTCTAGGGATGCTTCTATGCTCCTGGCTTACATAGCGGCTTATTGTATTAGTTTGTTGCATACTTCACAAACATATGATGATTGTCACAATGTACAGTAGTACTGTTATTGGCATCATACCCTGCTTAGCTTTTGAAAAAGTAGTCAGGCTTAGTATGACTTGTAAGCTAGTAAAAATGTGCCAGAACAATTACTATTTAAACTAGGCTCTTCCAAAAGACCAAGGGCAACCGTGATGTAAACCCCTGCACTTTGTTACACATCATTCGTTCCACTGGAGGATTTATATCATATATCAATAGAGAAGTAAATGTATTGTCTACAATAAGAGGTAATTTGGATGATTTAGGGTTAAGGTGAAAAAGTATATATTTATAGGAAGGGCAGCAGACACATGGAACAGACTTCCAGTGGATCTGATAGGGACAAGCACAAAATATATTTTTTTGTTTTATATTAATATCTTAACAAAGTTAATTAGTTGGTTTTATCAGGCTCAATATAGTAATGGTATAACATTTACATGTCACATACTTTTTTTATTCATTCAACTTTTATTGAACAGACTTCAATAGCACAAAATGCATACAATACCAGTTGGAATGAATAATAGACAGAGGATACAAAACATTCACAATACAATCTTGTACAATTTATTCGGCTTTACCTCTGCATATATCTGAACATAACTCCTTAATTTTTCATTTTCTGGGATATTGAAGTTAGTACACTAATAAAGAATACTCTAGAACTATAGGTTCTGATCACCTTCCTCTCGGGGGTCTTCTAACCTCCCATTATGAATGTTACTTTGCAAATGCTATTCCCCTTTCATAGCTATATTGAATCACTGAAGCCTCAGTTGTCTTCCTGCACTGGTCGTTAGTCTCATCAAAACCAACCTTAGAGCGTTATTTCATATAGAACTGCCATTACAGAGAAGAAAATAAACATTACCAATATACAGGCATAGTGATTAAAACCAAGACCACAATCAACGTAGAAGACCAAAACAATGTTACAGCCAGACCGAGTATGTGCCAGCCCCCCCCCCCCCCCCCCAGCCCACCACTGCTTCCCCGCGCAAACCATAGCCTTACTTAGGTCTTACTATAGTTATCTTTCTCCCCACCCTGTTTCCAGCCAAGGACCCCATATATTTAAGTATATGTAACTTACTTTTAATGGTTCCCTGCTTTTAATAATAAAATAAGTATTTATTTGGTTATCTAAACAAAGGTTTGCCCTCTGTAACTCATACACACAATGTCCCTGTGATACTAGATGTAGTAGCCAATCAAAGATTGTCTCTCAGCAGAATTTCAAAACAAGGAGCCCGATTCAATTGAGCAATCACAAGTTACTGGAGCCCGTAAGTGGGGCCGCAAGTACATTTGCTATTCAATTGGCGTCTTTTTTCTGGCTCCAAACGGGTTCCGGGATACGGCCTTGAAAACTTTGCGATGGTTAAACCTGGAACTTACAGGTCAACTCTGCAAGAGTTACGATGGCTAAAATCGCAAATCGATATTCAATTGCTCCAATTCCTCAAGGGCGCAAATGGTTTCACATCAGTAAATGCCAAATAAAGGAGAAAATCCCACGAGTGCTAGAGAGGACCTGCAAGGGGGGTAAACACCTGTTCGGAGCACTGTAAATGCAAACAAATATTTGCTGTAAACAATGGGGGAAAGTGATGATAGACATTAGAATTAATTGCATAACAGTCTCAAGCTCGATCTCAGGAATCAATGAGTTAATACATATCAGGCCACCCACATGGCTTAGAACAGTATTGGCATTCATTGTTATGATATTTTATTTTGAGGGTTTGCGAATTTGATCGCATATCGGTCCCCCGAACCTAATTGATTGACATGTAACCTCCATGGTTTCCTGCCGTAATAATGACTTTGATCTGATTTTCTATTGGCTGATTTTATATGGGAGGTTACGGGCTTGCTTAAATGATCATGTTCCCTCCTTGAACTGCTACGAACCAGTGCATGGTTTACGGAGTCGACTTTGGGAAAGTAACTTGCGGGCTTGAGCAATTGAATAGCTCTGGAATCGGAGACGAACGGGAGCTCACAGACATACGGCCTGTATCCTGTGAGATGTGGGCCCATACTGTTGAGAAACAGTCTGTAAGTGACTAATCTCTTACCAATAGAAATACTGTATCATATACATGAGCTTTGGGGGCAGATCTTTGCAGGGAGTATTTGGGAGGTTTCATTGAGTAAGAACAGCATGTTTAAGCACTTATTAATAAAATTATGTTTATATTTACAAATAATCACTTAAGAAATTCTCGGAGTAGCAAACTCTCACATTCTTGAGCCTTCCGTTTACCATTATTATCTCTCTCTTGAGCAGCTGTGCCAGCAGTGGAATGGGTTTTTACTACTAGTGTTGTATGCTGCTCTGACATACAGCATGTCACTGTTAGTGTGAAGCTCCCTGTGGGGGTGGCTTTAGGTAACTGCCGTGCAAGATGGCAGATCTCATGAGAGAGACTAGCATCAACGGGGGAGGCTCCAGAAGATAAAAACATGCTTCTCTGAAAGCTTTTTAGAAGTGTAAAAATAAACATTTTTGTAAATTACCAAATTCAAAAAAGTCAAATTTTAATATGTGGATTACCTATGCCACATGTTTTTAGGTAGATTGGGCAGACTAGATTGCCCTTTTTGATCTTATGATTTTATATGCGTAAACTTCACTGTGTGGTACACTGAGACTTGGCTTTTCTATATTGAAAAAAAGCATTGTAACCACAGCCTCAGCTTAGTCAAATGTGCCTATAATTATGACTGAGGATGAGTGTGTCACTCAGGGCGCACAGACATCCTCCCAGCTAATATATTCACTTTGTTCCAACAAATCTAAAGTTTCCACATCTTAATTAAATTGTCCACAGGCCTCTACACGACTTTTCTCTTCCCTGCTCAAGGAGGTGAAGGACGTTCTGCAAGCCTGATATGCCATTATCCCAGAGACCTATGATCATAAATTCAGGAAGATGGCTACAGCATAGGGAGACAAGTTCTTGGAGGTGGTCTGGAAGGTTTGACATGCTCTAGAGGGATGGTGTAAGTGACAAGTGGTAAGTTCCATGGAAGATGTGACCAAATTGGTTGTAATGGAACAATTCCTCCAGCTGTGCCCCTGTGCTATGCAAGGCCGGGTTCTAGACCACCATCCTGACTCGACCAAAACTGCGGGATGCCATACTGACCAGTATCGGGAGACTTGAAGTGAGCCCTGTGTACCTTTCCCAGGAGCTAACCCTCAGCAAGACCCAACTGAGCCATGCACATCGTAGGCTAGCCAACTGTTCAGTCGAGGCTGGAGTGAAAAGGTGGGACTTCTCTGCCTCGTCAGTGCACCGGACACCTTTACAAAATACAAACTTTAAGCTCATAGTATGGCGACTTAAATTCTGTGGTACTGATAGTATTTATATATGTAATACACACCGATAACTTTTCAAGTCTGACAAAATACTACATAGATTATCTCAAGTATATCTCAGTCCAATCCCCAAATGTCCAGATATGGTTTCCAAAAATGGAGTTAAAAGTACTTAAGTGAGCCCAAGGGTATCACTGTAGATTGATAGGAGTATCAGAACCTCGTTCTCTCCAATCCACTCCAGTCGTGTGGTAGTATATTTCTTGATGTCACTCCTGTTGAGAACGTGGGGCAGCTTTCTCAAAAGCTTTGGTCACTACAGAGCACAACTAAATAATGCTGCTGTCTAGACATACACTTGGGCATGACCATTTAGTCTGCCCCTTAGTCTGAGTTAATCTCACATCATAAGGGTTGTAAGCAAGCAACTCAACTGGAGGCTTAGAAGTTGATGTTTGAAAGTAGGTTCCATATTGAATATTGGTTGTATAAATTAATGAGTTGGACACATCAGTCCCAACTAATTCTGCAGGTACTTGCTGATTCTGCAGTTGTTTACTACTGAGTGACTGGATGGAGGAGAAAACTGAAGGAGAGGAAGGGTAGCACTACCATGATTACCAAGAATGTGAAGGCTGGTCGGGGAAAAATCCTTCAGTTCACACCATGCATGTGCCAGCAGGGGATAATTGCAGACGGCATATTCCACCCATTATTGTGGATGAAAGATCAGCTGAAGGGACTTGGGTCATACCTAACTCTGATTCACCCCCTCAAAGATCAGCCCCTCTGCCCTATTGGACAAATAAGTGGATGTAATTATCACTAGTGATTAAAAGCACCTCCTCCTGGTAGCCGCACATAATAACTGGGGTGCCGACAGATGCATGAGAGATGTAGGGGTAATTAAAGGGATCCCAGCAGATGTTCTGTTAAGGAATGATATCGGCCCGATGGAGTGCAAGTATGTAACCATTGTTACTCGTAGCTCAGAGGGGCAGTGGCTGACATATTTACCTGGTGTGCAGTGGAGAGTCAGACAAGACTTAACATACTTCTCGGGGACAACCAGCTATTTAACAGCCTTCCACTGATGATATTCCCTAGAGAATGGCATGGAGCGAAAATGGGCCCAGGGAGTAAATTGACCAGGCAAGGAAACAGATGCTGCTGGGATGAAGAGGATAGCCTGTTCTTGGGCTGTTTCTCAGGCACTGGGAAGGTTATCAAGTCCTTTGTTAAAATAGTGTAATATCTTTATTTTTAAATTGCTTGTCCAGACTTGCCATATTTTAATTTCATGGCTGCAAGCACCACCTGCAGATATCTTGGGGGCTAGGAAAATAAAATCTTTCACTGCCTGCACTTCCCCATTTATTTCCCCAGAACGGAGATTGCTCTTTGGCATGATCTTTGTCTTTTTAACTTTGAGCAGCAGGACATCTTTTGGACCCCTCGACTTTCTCTCTAATCAATAGGCTCTTTAGTTCCTGCTCACTTTCAGTCATCAGATTAGTATCTGAGGCAATATTAATATCTGCTCTGGATTTGTCCAGTCAGGCTTAATGCATGATGTAATCCCTTTGTAACTTGAATAAATAAGGTGACAATATACAATCTTGTTGCACTATTTCACGATCTTGAACCATTCAGTTGTTCCATGTTTTGACAATGGCTTCTTGGTCCACATACAGATAACAAGGTTATATGTTGTCACCATATTTATTCAACGTATACTCAAAGTACATCATGCAACAACCTCAGCTATGCAGATGATGCTATTATGATGGCTGAAAGTGAGGAGAAACGAACACACCTACTGATGAGGGTGAAAGAAGAGGGTGCAGAAGCTGGCCTGCTGCTCAATACTAAAAAAACAAACATCATAGCAAGCAGCAATCTCAGTTCCTGGGAAGAAGTGGAGGCAGTGAGCGATTTAATTATCCTGGGATACAAGACCTCTTCATATGGTAACTGTAGCTATGAAATTAATGTATGTTTGCTTCTGGCGAGGCAAGCTATGGCAAGCTTGGAAAAGCTAGTAAAAAGATAAGATATTACATTATCAACAAAGGTCTGCATAGTAAAAAGTATGGTATTCCCAATAGTAACATACGGATGCGAGAGCTGAACCATAAAAAAGGCTGAGCGCCGTAGAATTGATGCACTTGAATGGTTGTGTTGGCTAAAACTGATTTGAGTCCCTTGGACTGCAAGAAGGTCCAATAAATCAGTAATACAGGAAATCAAGACAAACTGTTCACTGGCAGGTATGTGGGTCCCCAGTTCTGCTCTGCCACTTCCTGGTGCGGCCAGACCCTAATTGTACCCCCGGGAGGCTTACCTACATGCAGTCTGCACTTCCTAAGAGAATAAGGTTAGGCAATAAGGAGACCAGACTTGGGGGGGGGGGGGGGGGGGGGGTAAAAGTTGGACATGTTGAAATAGTACAATGTTGACTTTTTTATTTAATTTTTGATTTACATATTATTCCCTTCACAATAAAATGTTCAGTTATCACTGAAATAAAGGTTGTTGATCTGGTAAATTAATATAAGCATGAGTGTTGTATCTTGTTATTTCAGGTAGCTTTTGTGGGGCTAGAATTCTTCTAGGTATGTGAGAAAACCTGTGCTCACAGACTCTGAAGATATACTTACCCTTACAACGCCGATCCTCCTTTTCCTGTATCTTGACAATACTTTTAGGGCACTTAACTAGAGAACTATGGCCCCCTATTCCCATCCCTATATCGCAAAACTACATCAGGTTTAAGTAAAATACCTATCGATTCTAATCACCCATCCCTGAAACATTGCTAGAGAACTGCCAGGAATGACTGCGGCAAGCCTGAGCCGAAAATGATATCAAACTTTCTCATTGATTTTTGCACTGCAGTTAGACTTTTACACCAGAATCCTATTCTAATCTGATTTTACGGATCACTCGCTAAATAGGGCAGTACCATAAACTCAAAAATATTACGTGTACTAAACACCACTCGCAAATGGTTTTAAAACCATTGCTCAGTGTTGAAGCAGCAGTTAAAGAGACAATATAGCACCAAAAAAAGATACAAACAATATAGAGTGATGAATGTATATCATTATTTGACACTTAACAATCCTATATAGACATACAAATATTTTATTATGTTCGTGTCATTATACAACATCTAGGGCAGGGGTAACCAAACTCGGTCCTGGAGGGCCGCACCCAGGCCTGGATTTGATGATTTCCTTTCTGTGCACAGGTGAGTCAATCAGGATGGTGGAAGAAGCAATAGTATCACCTGCTTGCAGCAAGGATATCCACAAATCCAGGCCTGGGTGCGGCCCTCCAGGACCGAGTTTGGTGACCCCTGATCTAGGGTAACACACAACACAGTACTCAAGGGGTTAATATATATCAGGGAACCATGTGGACTAGGAGCACATGCTCTAATGCATAGTCTATATAAACCATGCCGTATAGCTGCTGTCCAGCTGCACACGGCAGTTATTCAGGATATTAATAATAATAATAATGTGACTGGACTGTATATAAATGTATAAAATAAACACAATTATATGTATTATATCTATAAATACAATTGTCACATACATTACATTTAAATAAATAGAAATAATTAACAAATAATAGATATACATTTATAACTATATATGGGTTCTTGTTGCAGCTATCAGCGATTGTTCTCACTCATTTTAACAATCATAATAATCTCAATTTCTATTGGTTGGTTATGCCGTTTGTCATCCATAAAGTTTGGTTTGGGTCCTACATGGAAATCTCTTACGAACAAGGCTGGAATAAACTTGTAATGTAGGGCAAAAAGCTCTCGCACACGGTTTTATGTTATACCCCAAGATACACTGCTATGATACAGATGTCTCATAGCAAGACTTGTTATAACATGTCTATAAGTGAACTCTTTCATGTAGCCAGGAGCAACTTCATACCTCCTTATTTTGTCTTTGTGAGAAGCAAACAGGAGAAACCTAAGAAAGCGATATATGGGCATGACTGGAAAAACAGGATTTGTCCTTTAAAGTATCATTGTAAATTGGGAAAAACTTTGGTTTGTGCAGTTTGCAGCAAATTAACAACTTTAGCAGGTGTGTAAGCTGTAAAACATAAGTTTGCATACATTTCTATCTTTTACTACACTGCATGTGACTGAAGAATGCAATGTTTGTGTCCTCGACCTTCATAGCCCGCAACTTCCTCTCTTAGCCTCCCAAATGTTCCGCCCTTTAGGATGAAACCCCAGTTTTCCAGCCCTTGACATGTCCCACTTTCTCTTTATTCTCCTGTTGTTTTCTCTTACAGTCCAGGAAAAAGACAGAAGCCTCTAGGGCCAGTCCTGCAGAATATATATCTGTATTTAGCATTGTGCAGTGTGTACGTCTAAATCAATTACATGTTCTACAGAAAGGCTGTAAAACTACCAAATGGTGTTTCATTTTTCAAGAATATAAGTGGTCCTCAATGAGTACAATATCAGCAGATCTATATGAGAACTATAGAACATGGGCATCTTGTTGAGACCTGTGGACTCTCAGGGTGGGCTGGACTTAAAGAATTATAACTTACATTTTAAACTGCAAGATGGAGAATAACACAACTTCATTGCCCCCCTCTTTTTCATTTCCTCCCCTCTCACTTTATGTATTTATTATGTATTTATTTTTTATGTTATGGCTTATGAGCAGTGTTAGGTTGTTACTGTTATTCGTAATTGTACAGAAAAAAGATAGAAAGGAAAAAAAGACAAGACGCTGGAGAAAGTCTTTTATATTCATATATTGATACAAGATTGCAATGTGTAATTTAACTTTCTGCACTTTTCATGTATTTAAAAAAAATATTTAAATAAAAAATTATATAAGTGGCCATTTTTGTCCATTTAAAATGTTTGAAGGCATGCACAGGTGCGGTCTTTATTTTTTTATTATTTATTCAAGAACGGCAGGAGGGAGAAGGGAGACGGGTTGTTGATTAAAGATTAATTGGTGAATTTTTAGATGATTTCAGAATAAATACACATTCACCCTCCCTCCCATAGACTCAGATGATGCACCTTGCAAGAATATTTCAAAGCCTTAATTGTTTTTCTCTGAAACTGACCCTTTTTTTTTGTCCTGAATTTGTTTTAATGTCCATGGCTTACACAGCTGCAAATGCTGTTAGTTTGTTAATGTGACACTATCCTTCAAAAGAGGGACATATGAGGTCCTAAAATGGACAGGGCATTTCCCATGACCCCAGCAAAATCCATTAGGCGTTTAGTTAAATAAGCACAGTGACCAAGTGTTTCTTGGGAACAATTACGGGCCACAGCTTTATTAAAGCAACCACATTCCAATAACCTAGTTAGCATTATTACATCACAGCTTAATTAAAAATCCCGGAGGAGGAGCCCGGCACGGTCAGTAACCTCACGCCCTGGGCCGCGCACGCCCATGAGGCATGGCAATGCCCACTTAAGCCCGTGGGCCGAGTGACTCACCTCCCGCCAACCAAAGCTATTCCGAACCTACATACTGTCCTAGAATTCCTAAACTCCCTTTTCCACACTTCTTTTTTTTTTTTTTAAACCTTAGCACCCTGAACTGAGCTCTACCAACCTTACCCCCTTCCACTATACATTATTATTATATACTAGCGAATTGCCCGTCAAAAAATGACGGCAATGAAATTGTAAGTGAGATAATGCTGTTTGGTGTATAATAATGAAATATGTAATACATTAGTAAATGAATATACTTTACCTATTTTGAAGCATTGTGTTGAAGAGCTGGCAATCTGTTTTGATGTTGCTGGAGCATTAGTGGTGTGGAGCTGCCGTGTAAGCATTCTGAATGTGTGCACTGTGTGGTATGAATATCCGTAGGTCGTTTGTGGCGTTTTGCGAGTTTCTTGTGGTGTTTTGCGAGTTTAGAGTGCTGTAGCCTCATTTTCGTTTTGTTCGGCGGCCATTTTTTCTCTCGCTTACAGTTTTTTTTAGTCTCTAAACTCTTTTATTTCGAGTAAAATGAAGGTCTAAGTTGCATTTTTGAGGTCCTGGGTGCTCCCTCTTGGTGTAGGTAAGGTTTTTATGTATGTGCTGTGTGTATGTATTGTGTTTTAGATTTTTTAATGTTCGCGAGTTGCGTCCGAGTGTTGCGAGGCCGTAATGTGTGTGAACGTGTGTCTTATGTTGTTTGCGAGTGTCGTAATGTGTGTGTCGTGCTCTTGGGGTTGCGACGTGAACTTTGCGAGGGTCGCAGTTGCTGGCATGGAGCGCCTTCGGCACTCCATGCCAGCAACTGAGACCCTCGCCCAGTGCCCTCGCTTCGCGAGGGCCGAGGCTCGCTGCGCGAGCCCGCAGCGTTAGCAACAACTCGTACGCTCACAACTATATATGTGATACACTAGAATATTGCCCGTCAAAAAATTACGGGAATCAAATTGTAAGTGAGCTAATGCTGTTTGGTGTATGGTAATGAACGAAATAATACATTAATAAAGGAATATACTTTATCTATTTTGAAGTAATAAATGCAGGAAGCATTATGCTGAAGAGCTGACTATCTGTTTTCATGTTTCTGCAGCATACAATGTGTGTTTTCAGTGTTGTGGAGCTGATGTGTAAGTGTCAGCAATGTGTGCAGTGTGTAGTGTAAATAGTGTGTGTGCGCGAGTAAAATACGTATTATGTAAGTTAGTGTTGTAAAATGGCGCCTAATGTGTGGTACGCGGCTGTTGGTGATTTAGTGTCCTTGTTCTTGGACCTCGGACGTCTTTTTTGGAAAATCCGTATGTGTTTGGTGGTGTTTTGCGTTTTTAGGGTCCTGTAGCCATGTTTTAGTTTTTTTTCGGCTGCCATTTTTTCTCTCGCTTAGGTGATTTTCGGGTGTCTAAACTTTTCAATTTTAGCTTAAATGGAGTTGTAACTTTACTTGAAGAGGTCCTGGGTGCCCCCTCTTGCTGTGGGTAAACTTTTTATGTGTTTGTTGTGTGTATTTATTGTGTTTTGAATGTTTTAAGGTTCGCGCGGGTCAGCCTTTAAAGTTGTAATTTTGCGAGGTCGTAATGTTTTTTTTTTCTAAGTCCCGCGTCTCGTGTTTTTGTGTCGTAAGTCCGTAAATGTTGTGAGGTCCGCAGTTGCTGGCAAGGAGCGCCTTCGGCGCTCCATGCCAGCAACTGAGGCCCTCACTTTGCGAGGGCTGCAGCATTAGCAACAACTTTTGACAACCCGCAGTTATGACAACTATATATGTGATTATTTTATTTTTTTAATTAACTACCAACTAAAAGAGGAGGGAGGGAATCCGAGCAATGGCCGGTGCAGAGTGAGGAGGAAGCCCGCAAAACGGGCGGAAGTCCCTCCTCCTGGCTCCAACCAATCAGGAGCGCCCAGGCTCCGCTGGGTCACGCAGCGCTACGTCAGACCTGGTGTGCATGGGGCTTACTACGCGCCGGCCATGAAAAGAGAAACTTTGCTTCTAACAGAGTCTTGGGAGGTATGCAACTTGTGTTTAGGTAAAACGTCCCCTTTAAACAAGGGCACTGCTATCAGAAAACTGTCATCATGTATCATGCAAAAGCAAGAAGAGCATAGAGCAGCAGCAGACCTCGAGGACACCATTTGTTTTTCCATTTCAGTCTTGGCAATAGCTCACACCAAGCAGTGAGATGCCACCTCTTGCTACTCCTAAGCAATTAGTCCCCAACGCTTACTGGAAACTGCATAGCACAAACCTTAATGATTCCTGATTTCTTGATTCAGCTCTTTTCTTTCTGTCTCATTACTCTAGCTGCTTCATCATTTTTTTAAAAACAAAACTGGGCCATGTCTGATCTCAGAGTATAAGATTAATTCCTGCTCACATTGCAGCACTTCCTTCATTCTGTCTCTTACAATGACAACCTCATCCCCTCCCTCCCCTTTTCTCCTGCATTGAACAGTTTGTCCTTTACCGTAAAATCTTTTTTAGCTTAAAAAGACATTTTGAAGAGGTTTTTAGCTGCCAGGAGAGCTAGGACAAGCACAGCTCCCAAATCTTCCTAGCCAGGAATCCGTAAGAGGCGACAATTGGCATATACAGTAGGCATAAAATATGAGCGAAATTTTGCAAAAATAGGCATTTTATCAAAGAAAACACCACACTGAAAATGCAGTATTGATTTATAAATATGGCACAATCATAATCCACCTCATTACAAACTCCTTATTGTTAATTAAAGGGACTCCTTAGACATTGTTTTGTTTTATATCAACTAGATTCATTCATAATGTTTACCCTCCTTAAGGGATTAGCCACAGGAAATTTACACTTTACTTCTAACAAGCTTCCTCCATTTGAAAACTATCCCTTTCTGCCTGTTTTCTCTCATGTAGGAGAGCAATCTTGTACCTATGGTGACACCCAAAGGGGAGGGGTTTTATGTACACAACATTGGTATATACCGTATTTTCCTAAATCTAATGCGCACCTTTTCATAGAAAATCTGGTCCCAAATTTGGGTGCGCATTAGATTCAATGGCACACTAGATTCAATGGCAAAAGGGAAAGCACAGGACATATCGCAACACCACCATCTTTCGCTTCCCGGCTCTCTAGAGTGGGTGACCGCCAGAGGAAGTGGCACCCAGAGAGCCCCAGCATAGTGGCACACAGAACCTGGCACCCAGAAAGCCCCAACACAGTGGCACACAGAGCCTAGCACCCAGAGAGCCCTAGCACAGTGGCACACAGAACCTGGCACTCAGAGAGCCCCAGCACAGTGGCACACAGAGCCTGGCACCCACACAGACCCAGTACAGTGGCACACAGAGCCTGGCACCCAGAGAGCCCCAGCACAGTGGCACACAGAACCTGGAACCCAGAGTGCCCCAGCACAGTGGCACACAGAACCTGGCACTCAGAGAGCCCCAGCACAGTGACACACAGAGCCTGGCACACAGAGAGCCCTGGCACAGTGGCACACAGAGCCTGGCACCCAGAGAGCCCCAAGACAGTGGCACACAGAGAGCCCCAGCATAGTGGCACACAGAACCTGGCACCCAGAAAGCCCCAACACAGTGGCACACAGAGCCTAGCACCCAGAGAGCCCCAGCACAGTGGCACACAGAACCTGGCACTCAGAGAGCCCCAGCACAGTGGCACACAGAGCCTGGCACCCACACAGACCCAGTACAGTGGCACACAGAGCCTGGCACCCAGAGAGCCCCAGCACAGTGGCACACAGAACCTGGCACCCAGAGAGCCCCAGCACAGTGGCACACAGAACCTGGCACTCAGAGAGCCCCAGCACAGTGACACACAGAGCCTGGCACACAGAGAGCCCTGGCACAGTGGCACACAGAGCCTGGCACCCAGAGAGCCCCAAGACAGTGGCACACAGAGAGCCCCAGCACAGTGGCACACAGAGCCTTGCACACAGAGAGCCACAGCACAGTGGCACACAGAGCCTGGCACACAGAGAGCCCCAGCACAGTGGCACACAGAGCCTAGCACCCAGAGAGCCCCAGCACAGTGGCACACAGAGCCTAGCACCCAGAGAGCCCCAGCACAGTGGCACACAGAGCCTGGCACCCAGAGAGCCCCAGCACAGTGGCACACAGAGCCTGGCACCCAGAGAGTTCCAGCACAGTGGCACACAGAGCCTGGCACACAGAGAACCCCAGCACAGTGGCACACAGAGCCTGGCACACAGAGAGCCCCAGCACAGTGGCACACAGAGCCTGGCACACAGAGAGCCCCAGCACAGTGGCACACAGAACCTAGCACCCAGAGAGCCCCAGCACAGTGGCACACAGAGCCTAGCACCCAGAGAGCCCCAGCACAGTGGCACACAGAGCCTGGCACCCAGAGAGCCCCAGCACAGTGGCACACAGAGCCTGGCACCCAGAGAGTTCCAGCACAGTGGCACACAGAGCCTGGCACCCAGAGAGTTCCAGCACAGTGGCACACAGAGCCTGGCACTCAGAGAGCCCCAGCACAGTGACACACAGAGCCTGGCACACAGAGAGCCCTGGCACAGTGGCACACAGAGCCTGGCACCCAGAGAGCCCCAAGACAGTGGCACCCAGAGAGCCCCAGCATAGTGGCACACAGAACCTGGCACCCAGAAAGCCCCAACACAGTGGCACACAGAGCCTAGCACCCAGAGAGCCCTAGCACAGTGGCACACAGAACCTGGCACTCAGAGAGCCCCAGCACAGTGGCACACAGAGCCTGGCACCCACACAGACCCAGTACAGTGGCACACAGAGCCTGGCACCCAGAGAGCCCCAGCACAGTGGCACACAGAACCTGGAACCCAGAGAGCCCCAGCACAGTGGCACACAGAACCTGGCACTCAGAGAGCCCCAGCACAGTGACACACAGAGCCTGGCACCCAGAGAGCCCCAGCACAGTGGCACACAGAGCCTGGCACCCAGAGAGCCCCAAGACAGTGGCACACAGAGAGCCCCAGCATAGTGGCACACAGAACCTGGCACCCAGAAAGCCCCAACACAGTGGCACACAGAGCCTAGCACCCAGAGAGCCCCAGCACAGTGGCACACAGAACCTGGCACTCAGAGAGCCCCAGCACAGTGGCACACAGAGCCTGGCACCCACACAGACCCAGTACAGTGGCACACAGAGCCTGGCACCCAGAGAGCCCCAGCACAGTGGCACACAGAACCTGGCACCCAGAGAGCCCCAGCACAGTGGCACACAGAACCTGGCACTCAGAGAGCCCCAGCACAGTGACACACAGAGCCTGGCACACAGAGAGCCCTGGCACAGTGGCACACAGAGCCTGGCACCCAGAGAGCCCCAAGACAGTGGCACACAGAGAGCCCCAGCACAGTGGCACACAGAGCCTGGCACACAGAGAGCCCCAGCACAGTGGCACACAGAGCCTGGCACACAGAGAGCCCCAGCACAGTGGCACACAGAGCCTAGCACCCAGAGAGTCCCAGCACAGTGGCACACAGAGCCTAGCACCCAGAGAGCCCCAGCACAGTGGCACACAGAGCCTGGCACCCAGAGAGCCCCAGCACAGTGGCACACAGAGCCTGGCACCCAGAGAGTTCCAGCACAGTGGCACACAGAGCCTGGCACCCAGAGAGCCCCAGCACAGTGGCATAAGTTGGTAACATAAACTCACTGTTCGGTACAAATGGCAAATGCGCATTACATTCGTCAGCAAAAAAGTTTTTTTGATTCATGGGTTCCAAATTTGGCGTGTGCATTAGATTCGATGGCGCACTAGATTTGCGTAAATACAGGCAATATAATAGCCCAATTGGTTACTTTCCCTGTTTTTCATGCTATAGTGGTAAAACAAGTCATGCTATATAATATAAGTTACATATAGTTCTGTTAGATCAATTAAGTGATCAGCTATTACTATTTTTTTAATTTCTCCCTGCTCATGTCTAAGATGCTGCCATGTTTGCCTCTCTCCATCCTCACATCACTGAGAGCATGTCACTCTGTGAGGAGGGTGGGCAACAAACTGTGAATCTCCATATTACAGCTTCAAATACAATCACAGCATGATCAGGAGCCTCCTATTGGTACAACATTTTAGTGCAGGATCACGCCACTTCATCATGTGGATCTATCGTGTTGGCTGTGAGCTTTAGAAGAATGCTCACCTCAAAAAAAGTAAAACTCAGAGGCGTGAGAGAGGGAGAGCCAACATTTTAATGGTGAGCAGAGGGAAATTAAAAATAGTAGTAATTCACCACTTTATAAATTTGGATTAATTGGACTTTCCCTGTGTTATGTGCAATCTCCACTTTTTCCACTACTGTGTAACACAAAATGGAGAGCAAATTTTAACCCAACTGTAACAGGATCAGACAGTGGCAGAGGAGATATGAAGAAAAAAGGAGAGGTGAGGATATATAGAGAAAAATGAATTTTGTTGAAGAGAGAGCAGGTTGTGGGGTTATATTAAGAAATTGGTGCCATTACCATGACTGCATGATAAATTGTGGCCATAATATTCAACAGCACACTTTTTTAATTACTATTCAGCTAATGTTTAAACTCTTTCCCCATTACATACCCAAAACTGAAAATTGCCCTTTAGTTGTTCCAACCAAATTTGGGTCTTAGATTGAAAGGGAGACCAGATGGTGGAATATATAAATGTATTATTGGTAATCCCTGAACATTTAAATGTGTGTTGGGGGGGGGGGGGGTTGATTGCGATTGATATGTTAAGTGTAAATATTCAATTGTGCCACTGATAGAAAAATACAAATAAATTCACTTGCAGCCCCTACATTTAATTGACATAGCTTCTTTCAATTTTAATATCTCTGCTGCTACTGCCATGGCATCAGGAACAGAATAAAAACTCTGTCGCCACTGAAAAAAAAGATTAGTTTAATTTGACAGCTGAGACACAGAGAGCGAGAAAGAACTTGCCAATGGGACGCTGACAGTGTCACTCTCGAGCGCTCTGCTGTTCAGAGCTCTGCCATCGTCACAGCTACTTCAGAGCTGACTGCTTCACAGACTCACTTGGAAGCCAAGTTCAGAATAAAGGCTAAGAATAGGATCCAGCCCTGCCCAGCTTAGCAGAGCGTTTAAACATATTGATAGGAATGATAAATGCTCCTGCCTATGCTGCATGAATGCCAGGGCTAAATATGCACAGTGATTTACCTGGTATTTTTACCAAAATTTGCAACTGTACAATTAAAACGATGGCTCGGGTTGACATTTGTGATGTTCAGACGTACTGTACGCATGGATGCCTCCGGCTGTATGAGATACATTAGAATATTTAACACACTGTGTCTGATTCGGCTGAGCCGGATTCATAGCCCTCAGCAGCTGTGGAAAACAGCCTGTTTTTCACACCTCCAATGCAATTTGCACCTTCGCTTTATCAACAAAACGCTCCATGCACTGGAGAGGACCTTAGTCAGGGTGATGAGCAGAGGAACAAATGATATAATTGTGCAATGTGCATGAGAACAGCTTTGTGATATCCTGCTTTTTTATTGTCTTACCTCCCTCCTACAACACACAGGTGTTGTTTAAATAGATACCATCAACAGCATTTTAATTGCTCTGATCCATGTGTGTTCACATTAAAGCGATACTTACAATGGCAAATTTGTATGCTTTATTCTGAAGCTACATATGGCTATTAAACCCTTTCATTTCCAAAAATCTAAGTTTAGCTCTTGGAGCTTAAAAAATGATGTATGTTGCAAAAGGGTCAGGTACACGTTCCTTTTTTTTTTATTGAATGCCCAGCGCAATTGTGTATACAAGTGCTCGTGTTCCTGTGCTATTGTGTTTCCTCTTGACTTCGAGCACCCCTGCTTTGAGAGCTTGAGTGCTCCTTTCATGCCCATTCAGACTCTGACAATAAGGTACAAGGAAAGAGGAGGACTCTTCGTCTTTGTCTTCAGCCAGGGCCTGGCATGCAAACCTTAAAACTTCACCATGAGACAGCTGCCATCAGTCTCTAAGGGTCACCTAGGGAAAATACTGCCACTAACCACCCTAGGGATTACCAATATGGGCCCAAGTCAAAAGGCCTGAAGACTCCTCTGGCCTCTAAGATAGATATCTGTGCAGTGCTCAAAAATCATAGTCCATAATCAAAATCAAAATGTAAGTGACACAAAATCAACTGTGCCAAAATCATCAATATACGTTGTGCTTCAAGTCGTCTAGGGGGAGAAGCTGCTGCCACCAGTTTCTCCCCTTCGGCTTGGCATAGGGAGACGCCTGCCATATGACTCCCATATGCTTGTGTCTCTGCAAAAGTGCTTTTATTTGGTTGTAGTGCAAATACTATACCTTAGGCTGAGCTTTGAAAATGTAGGAGTACACTACCATCTATAAGGAACTGACCGGTGTACCCAAAAAAGTGTTTATAAGACGTGACTTGTGTCCATTATTGGGGAGTGACCATTACCCAACGGCGCCAGGCTTTCACGTCTACTCAGCCCCGGGCCAGACCAAGGTTTTCCCCTTCTTACTTGACAGGTGCTGCCCTTAACATGCCCTTTTATAGGAGGTGCTAGCACTTACTGCAGATCTATAGAGGCTCTGTATGAATATACTTGTGTGGTGCGTGATGCTGAGCATACAATGCCTTGTATATGAAATAAGGGCTGCAATAAAGTGCCCCTGCCCCTTCAAACACTGACACAGGATGGCAATCAGAAAATGCAGTGTTTATGTTTACTGTATCATTCATGATATATTTATTTGTGATATGAATAATTGGCTTCAAGGGACCTTTGCAGATGACAAGAGTGTAAATCAAATGTGTAAGGAACTTAAAGGGATAGGGACGTTTCCCTGTTTTTAATATTAAAATAAGCTACCTAAGTGTTTGTTTGCATATCTAAACATCATTTTATTAACAAGTGCTTAAAAGCTCTGTTTTCACTCACTCAAACCTTCCAAACAATCCCTGCAAAGTTCTGCCCCCAGCAGCTCATGCATACAATGTTTTTATTGGTACTAGAAGTACTAGCCACATAGACTATTTCTCAACAGTATTTTTTTAAATGGTGTTATGACATAAGAGGAAAATACTATTACATTGAGTTTGTATGTAAACAATACAACAGTTCTGAAGGAAAAGCCAGTAGGCTGCTTGTATGTATTGGAAGTACGAATTACAGCACAAAAATTGGTTTTAAAGCCACTCTATACATCCCTCAGATCTCTGCTATTACACTGTGTGTAGTTCTTGAGACCATACCTCCAAAAGGATACTAATACATTGGAAACTATTTAGAGGAGGTCTAAAAGACAAACCTATAACCTTATTTTCATAGTTTCAGAGGACACAGGAGAGAGGGATGATATGACAGAAATATCATATTATATATATATATATATATATATATATTCATATATATCAAAAGATTTAAAGAAGTTCTAGAAAGAAGTTTCTTCTAGAAATAGAAAGCCCATGACCGCACATATTTAAGGATAGTGTAAGTGTGGCCTGGCTTGGATGTCGGAGATAAGTGATTTAAAGTGATTGGTTATAATGAAAAGGGAGGGTAGATATAAGTTAGGGAGGAGTGATTATATAATATTGGGTAGTTCCCACTCTTTCTGACGGTTGGAACTTGGTTACACAGTATAACAATGGCTGCTACTGCAATTAACCAACAATTATGGCCTCTTGCTTTGTGGATAGTCTTATTACTAATCTGAGGAAGAAGGTGTTAATTATGGTTAGCCTCTACTTTGAGTGGTTAGCATCTATTTTTCCCTTTTTTTGTTATCCACTTAACCCCATCCCCTCTTTGTCCTGCCCGTCCTCCAGCTCCCACTGTGCTCCTTGGGCCCCATCCAGACCTCTTAAGGGTTCACATCCTTCTCAATGCCGTAGTCAATTTACTCCTAGACCCATGAGATGTGCTGTCTCTCCTTTGCTTCGTTCTAGAGCTAGGGGGCTCTCCCGCTCCGGACCTAGGCTTGCAAGGCCCAGAGGGAGAGGTGCAGGCGTTTCTGCGGGAGTACAACATTGCCTCCTGGATTTGATTGAGGATGCTGCCATTGGAGTCCCTCTCCAATACCAGGTTGTGTCATCAGGATCTAAGCATCAGATATCCTCCCACAGCTTTGCTCTTCAGTGTCACTTGCTTATTTACAGCGGCAGAGTTAATATGGGTGGTAGATTTTATGAGCACATAAGGGATCTAGAATATTCTTTGACCATGAGGCTTTTTGAGATCCCAGACTAATCAGAATGGTAGGGGGGTTTCTATTTTCTTCTACAAATGTTTACATTTTACATTTTTTTTTGCCCATGCAAGGTGACAAGGGATTACTTGGCTATATGACTGATATATGGTGCATTGTTACTCCATTCCAATGGTTATCAATTTTCCAAATTAAAGCAGTTTTAAGTTGGTTTTAACAAAACTGGGTCTCAAGGTTGGTGATTTTGGTTTAGGTAATGATTGGGTTAAAATAATTGGGAGATGGAATAAGGCTAGGTTTAGAACTTATTATTTGAATCCTATGTCTGTGTTATTTTGCAGGCCCCTCTCCTCGCATCACTTCTTACATTTATTGGGCTGAGAAACAGTGGCAGTTTGCTAAAATTGATTACAATTGTTTTTTTTTATTTCAAAGGACCAACTACAATCACGTTGGTTTGGGATAAGAGAGTTGAAGTGGGAGCATGGCAATGATTTGGGAGTTTTACCTCTCCAACATTTGTCTTGCATTATGAAAAGAGATGTTTCTCGCTTATGTCAGCTTTTTACAATATTTTCATCATAAGGTCCGAGATAGTCCCCCGCCTTCAGTGGCCTCAATTGATATCTCCATTATGGCCAGGGGATGTTAAAAAGTGAATAAGACCAAATTAAATTGGGTGGGTTATCTTTGAGCCATGTAGACTTGGAGGGCCCAGAGGCAACTGATTATTTTTTAAAGAAAAGGATCCATCTTAATGAATTTGGGTTATGGCTATTCAAATGTTACATTTCGGAAAGTATTGTGTTTGTCGGAGCGCACTGATGTAGGGTAGGGCGCATGTGGCAGGACTACTTGCCCAAATATGTGGCATGAGCATTATGTTACGCTCCTGGTGGTGTCAGTCCTCTTATGACATGGTGTAGCCTTCTAGCGTCATGGGTGGACACCCTCGTTTTTTCATAAAGAGTTGAATAAAATGGTTATCTAATTGTTGGTCAATAAAGAAGCTGTGGCCTAATCTACCAAAACTATTTGTCTTTGGTAGTGGTCAATGCACACGTCAAGAGGACTGCAAGAGCGAGAGGTCATAATATAAAGCTGGAGGTGGAAGATATAGTAGTAAACTATTAAAGAACTAATTTACAGACAGGATAATACTTATGGAATAGCCTTACTGTAGAAGTGGTAAAGACAAACACATATATGTTTATGTCTGCCATTAAATCTTTGTTTTTAGGTTTATTTAAAAATAAAAATCCACAGATATGCATAAATATGTGTTTGAACAATTTTAAGCAAGGTGAAAAAATATGCTTTGTAGGTGTTATAGATTAATACAGTAAAACTGCATTAATTTTCTTATTAAGATCTAATCTCTTATAAACAGGGATTACCATCTCTCCTCCGTCAATATACACATTCATAATGTTGCTTTAAGCTCTGCTTCATATTCAGAGTCTGTGCCTTCACTAAAGTGCTTGGCAATATATAACGATAACATAATTTTTTAATAATTAAGCAAAATGAACTACACAGGATACCACAATCCTGTCAAAGTGAAGCAATGAATCACAATAAACTGCAATCTTTCCATTAAGCTGAATTTAATTAAAGGGATACCATCAAAGCAATTTCTGCAGGGCTTAAATTCAAGATTTACATTAATAAACAGTTGTTATTTTAATTGTCGGGGGGGCTATACAAACACATCACACATAAGCGCTACTCAGGTCTACATGTGATTTACTAAAATGTAGTTATTATAATTAGATCCGAGATGAGGCATGGTAATACATTATGATGCATTAACAGCCACATTAAATTTGTAGAACGTATGTGCAACGTGAAGCTCACAACGGCTGTGGGCTTAAAAATTGGCCAAGTTACCTAGCTATTAAATTAGAACGGGCTTTGAGTTACGAGCTTGAGACGCAAACCCTTAAACCATTTGTTGAACGTTGGAGGCGAGAGATCAATTAGTCAAACCCATAGTTACGGGTTTCGATGGAGCCAATGGAAACAGATCGTCTTTATTGCATCACAGAAAAATGGAGGTTGGATTTAAAAGTCTTACGGGGTTCAATTACAAGTTACGATCGGACCCACATTCCAGATATAAAGCAATATTAATAAAGCTGTAAATATGATATTCTATTACATGCGAGCTCCATTATATGTAGTAACACATTGATTGCCGGGATCGAGATAAAACAGAAATCAAACATAAAATAAAGTATTTTTATTGCGGGCTTGAGAATGTTGTGCTATTCATTCTAAGACCTAACATCACTTTCACTTTTAATAACAGTATAGTATTGTGTTTATATTTGCATTTATAGTGCTACTGATTGGACTTTACCCCCCTTGCGAGTCCTCACTATCACTTGTTGGCCTTTGGGCTCCATTTGCATGTTACAGGGTTGAAGGTAAGTGATATCATTGTAGTTTAATAGCATGATTGGAATTGTAGCGGTTACGGGCTTGGAAGAACAAAGCATTTGTGGCCGTGAAGTTCCACTGTCCACGTCCCGTAGGCTTTCTTCGCTCCAAACCCGCAGATCGACAGCCGCTTGCTTTACTCTGCTAATTTAATATCCGTAAGTCTTACTGTCTACATTACGAGCTACGGTTTAACACATAGGGGGAATTTAATAGGGCTGTAAGTATCCACCCCTTTACACATTGCAAACAGTGTATCTCATGCATGTTATAGGAGTCAGGCGTGCGTGATTTAACTTCAGGTTGGTTCAATTGCATGTAAATAAAAGTTTAGATGTTTAGATTCCACACATGGGTCATCAAAGGTGCAGTGCTTGGCAAAGATGCAATGGTTGGCATGATGTCATTAATGCATTTAAAAAAAAGGGTTTAGTCCCCTACACCTAGCCCACATGTCATACCTGCCATTACTTATTGTTAGTAAGTCTGCGCCATTTTCGATGAAAGTTACAGACATGCTTATTGAGGTCAACCCAAACTATTTTACATCTGTTAATATTACAACAAAAACCGCATTTGGGGCTAAACTTACTAAACACTGCTAAGTATTAAAGTATGACATAATCTATACAGAGCATTGATAACAGATTAGGAACTCCAATATTAAACTGACTTCTGCTTGCTTCTCAACTACTATATAGTTACCCATCTCAGTATCTTTCCCTCTTTCTTTTCTTAAGGTCCCCAAATATCCGAGTGTTATCCCACCAATTTATTTGTATTTCCAATCACTAATGTTAATTTCCACATGTTGTTTATTTGTCATAAATTATATTTTGTTGTGAGTGTTACCTTTCATTTGGGGAGGAGTGTTCTACGCCATGCAATTTTTTAAGTATTGTAACTTGTTTTACAGATACAGTATTCCTTGAAAGCTATTCATGCTCTAATATATTTTATATAGGCTATGGTCAGCAATTATCAAGTCTAAAGAACAAGGCCCCTATTTAATTTCAAGCCCGTATTTACCTTCAAACTGAACTTTTGGCTGCGTGTTTCAATTTTTTTCCAAATATAGATGTACTTAATTGACTCAAGCCAGCAATTACTTGCTCATAGCCCTAACACGCAAACCATGAACCCGTAAGGGCATGATCATGGTCAAGTAAGCAAGCCCGTAAGTTACAATCTAGACAGAGCCAATAGTAAATGAGACTTTCATCATGACATTGGTAAAACATGGAGTTTAGTGTTCAGTTCAGTTAGTGTTTAGAAGTCTGATTTGCAACTGGACTCGCAATCCAGAAATTAATAAAAATCAATATCATCTGTTCTAGTACATGTGGGTGGCCTGATATGTATTAACTCTTTGATAACCGGGATCGATATAACATGGAAATAAAACATAAAAAAAAAAAAAAATATTGCAGAATTGCGAGCTTGAGACTGTTGTGCAACCAATTATAAAGTCTTTCTTTGCTTTCCCAGTATGTTAAAGTACAGTGTTTATATATATGAGAAGTGCTATTTACAGGTTTGAAGGCAATTGCAGGCTTGTTGAATTTTAATTAAATGTGGATTTTGCATCTTTAGCACTGGTAACATTTACAGGCTTGAAACATCAATGGAGGAGATAGGACGGAGTTACATTTTTGACAACCGCAGTGCCTTTGAGCTTGTAACTCTCATTTGGAATGCGATTAGCAAAATGCAGTCAATTAAATATCAGTAACATTTATGGGCTCCATTACGGGCTCAAGTAATTGCAATGTGGACAATTAAATAGGGGCCAAAGTAAGGGGGCAGCATGGTCCTGAAAACTGTCTAAAGAGGGAAACATATTGAACAGGATTCCAAGGGGATATCTGGGCTCATCGCAGGTGGTGGGTTATAGGTGGAGTTGTCATAAACCCCCTGCATTTTTTATTATTCTACTTTATCCTTTAACGCCTTCGCTGCAATAGGAAAGGGTTTAATATAGATATATAGGGATATGGGAGGATGGTTAGGGCTAGTGTAGTGTGTTTACTTTAGTTAGTTTGCAAGCTTTCATTACATTGCTATGGAAACTGCTGATAATCAGGCATAGTTTAGGCAGGCTGCAAGCCTGTTAGAGCTCGAGAGTCAGTAAGCTTTACAGGATTCTTTTTTGCACGAGCCATGGAATAACTCCTCGAATTTGCTTTTAAGAACTTCCGTAGCTATGAGTCTGCCCTGCAGGGGCCATGGATCAGAGGTCTATGCAATAGAGGTCTAACTCCTAGTAGCCCCTGGGGAAAGAATTAAGGGAAGGGGCTTTTGACCAGGCTGCGTGCTAGGGTAGAGTAGTGGTTATGGGGGTGGAGATTGGGGAAAGGTCATTAATAGGGGTGTTTTCCCACCATTGGCACATTTGGCAGTCACACAGACCAGTAGTTTGTTCCCTCCCTGTTTTAATAGGGTGTTGTTTATTTGTCACAGCTGGGTGGGGGTGCTGCATTACCGTCGGCAGTTTAGGTTTCCGGTGAGTGGTTGTTGCCAGAGGTCCCTTGGGCATGGGGTTCCATTGGTCCCTCTGGCTGGTGGTGAGCTCTTCTGGTTTGGGGTGTATGTTATGTTATTAATAAAGCTGTGGCCTGGTTATACCCAAGACAAGTGTGTGTGTCATTATTCTGGGTAATCTCGGACCTGTGGTCACTAATAATTAGGTCATTATCTATAACACAAATCCACAAATATGAAAGTCATTGCCGATACTGCAGTAACATTACCAGAAGAGAGATTAGTGCCTTCATCCCATGTGTGATCATACATAATATATAATTGGCATCAATATACTTTGTGGATAATACTTTATATATTTTGGATATCAGACCCATTTTTCATTATTTCATATATTTACAGAACCGGCACTGGGGAAGAAAGGAAGTGACAAAGTCTCATAGAGGAAGAAGGCACACATGGCAAACCCTTGAAAGTAAGCAGAGGGCAATTTAAAAATAGCAATAATTCAAAAGGCTATATAATGTAATGGGGCTTTCACTATCATGGATATGACTTGATTTGTCAGTTCTCTTGTCGATCTTAATAATTCATTAGAGAGTCTGTAAAGAGATATTTTACCAGGTATATGTTTGACTCTTGCCAGTTCAACCTCTTAGAAAAATATTTTTTTTACTGAAAATTGTTATTAAGTATGATCATTAATTGGATTAATTATTTCTTTACAAGGTCCCAAACTTGTGAATGTTTTAACGCAGAAACACAGATTTGACAGTAGATAAGAACCAAACGGCCCATCTGGTCTGATCATTTTATGTACCTAAAAACTTGGTTTATTTAATTCTCATGATGACCATATTCTTATCCGAGGCATGCTTACATTTCTTAACTATGTTGGACCCTATCACTCAAACTGGAAGGCTGTCCCACTTACCAACTACCGTTTCTATGAAGTAGCACTTCCTCACGTTACCCCTAAATTGTCCCCTTTCTAACTTCAAATCAAGACCCCTTTTTCTTTCACTCCTTTTTTACTAGAAGATACTTCACTTCTAAACTTTATAAAATCCTTTGATATATGTGAAGGTTTCTATCATATCACCCCTCCTTCTTCTGTCTTTTATATATACATATTCAGGTCATGGAGTCTTTCCTTATAAGTTTAGTCATTTAGACTATGCATTATAAAATTGAATAAAACGTGTTCTTCCTACAGTATTTGTTTTGTCTCATCCAAAGCATCACGTGAGTTACTAGACATGTATGGCCTAGTTGATGAACACTAAGTACAGTTAAGCCATTATATGTTGTCTATATCCCTGTAATTCTGATACATACAGTAGAATCACTGACCTTTATTAGCCAAGTAGCAGCGACCACGCAGAAAAGTTTAGCCGATTCCACAGAGGTTCTTAAAATATCAATCTTGTGGAAGAAGTGCTTTGCCACTATATAATACATTTATTGGTTTCACACTCTAGATTAACAGCAGCCGATAAAGCACGCTACATGACGGATGAGCAGCAGGATGCTCGCTGTACTTTCATCAGAATGAAGGTTTCCCTCTGAGATAAAACTGACAGATCATTGAGGAAAAAAAAACACAAAGGAATACAAAAGAGAAATCGTGGCATCATCTATGATTGCATTTTAACCAATCTCATGACTTCTTTAGCGGATAGTGTCTCCAGGGATAAGGCAGCGTTTGTATGTTGCCCAAGAGGTTGGTACTGTTCCAGTGACCTATATACAAACAGGTCATCTTTGGTATGATATTAGAGGTAGAAAAAAACTGGTATAAATACTGTTTTGATTAAAATATCTTTTCAGTTCAATATTTGTAGAACTTGATAATGGGAACATCATTTGGAAACTGAAGGCATACAATCTTACCCATGTTAACTGTTACATACACTTTTTCTTTGGACATCCATTTCTTTATGTGCATTGCTTAATGGACCAGTGTCATATTTATATCATGTTTTTTGAAGAACTTTATAAGGTGCAGTGTAATTAGCAAGTTTAAAATTAATACTTTATTTTTGAACTATTTAGTTTGGTTTAAATGGCAACACACATTGTATCTTTGTTTCTAACAGGTTTAGAAACCTAGGAGGAATAGGAGGAGCATGGGATTCAGATAACATCTCTATTTAGTTCTATTGAAACACTGCCACCACGAAGTGCTGCTTGATAATAGAACTAAATGGTAGAGGAAACCCAGTATGATAACCCTCCCCTTAAGTGCAAGGCTTTCTAGCAGCTCTAGATTATTATTATTATTATTACTAACTTTTATTTGTAGTGACCCTCACAATGCAGCCTAAGTCATGCGCCGTACACGTCTCAATTCGCAAGGCTTCGCCGCTGAGTGCCTTTGGCGCTCATCCAGCCTAAGTCCTGCGCCGTACACGGCTCGCCTCACTTTGCGAGGCTTCGCAGATGAGCACCTTGAACGCACATCCAGCCTAAGTGGTGCGTCGAACACGGAGTGCCTTGCTTCGCGAGGTGAGCAAAGCATCACCAACATCGGAAGCAAATATATGTATATAGACATATGTCTATAGATTTAATTGGGAGACAAATACGACTCATGTAAGCCCCCAAATCAGTTAATCAGACCATAATTTGTGAAAAGAAACCACAAAGTAGTACATTATCAAATACTCTTTTTTAGATGCAACAAAAAAAAACATTATTTTAATGCCACTCTAATTTGTGTCTCTCTAGATATCAATTCCTACATAAACTCCATTGCTGTGTCCTTTTCAATGTGATTATATAAAATACATGTATTTGGACCTTTATTTCATTTTCACAAATACTTTTAGAGATTTTGTTAAAAATGAATTAACTACTCCTGCACTATAATATGCAGACTAGACATGCCTATTGTCATATTACATATTTTTTTTGCTTTTTCAGTCTACTTTCGTGGTTCTGAGGCAAACTTTATCAGCGACACCAATCAACACATGCAGAAACCTACTAACATAAAGAGCAAGAGAGAAGACATCTGATGAGGGATTCTGCAGCATTTTCTGCCTTCTGTTCTGGTAAATGTTAGGATGATTGTGGCAGTTGAAGTGCTGGCATGTTCGCTAACACGCTCTCACTTTTGATATTTAACGGGAAGAGAAACAGACGGGAGTCTGATCATTTCTCATTTTGTTTACAGACACAATAGCTGTCATGAGGAGCCTCATTCCACTCCTTGCTTGCTCCTTGTCAATTATTTGGGGGCTAAACTAGAGAAACTGCAAATCATTCAGGAAACACACAGACAAGAAATTCAAGATAATGAAACCATTGCAGG
This sequence comes from Discoglossus pictus, assembly GCA_027410445.1. Classification (NCBI taxonomy): domain Eukaryota; kingdom Metazoa; phylum Chordata; class Amphibia; order Anura; family Alytidae; genus Discoglossus; species Discoglossus pictus. Next base: position 79,184,334 of record CM050167.1, on the reverse strand, counting down.
CTGGATTCATTTGAAGCTACTGACAAAATGATTCTACAGCAGCCATTCACACTGTGAGTCCTATATTCCTTATAATGTATCTTTCAGCTAAAAGATCTTTTAAGGCCACACGCCATTGATTTAGTAGATATTGTTTCTGGAAGTGGTGAATCCAAAGTCCATAAGTTTTTCTCTTATAATAAGATACATGGTGACTGATGACCAGAAAACTCATTGGTGCAATGTCATCCAATCAAGTCCCACTGCTTGTCTCGCATCACTTGTGACTTGATGTACAACATATATTGATGGCTACAGGAGAAGAAGGAAACAAGTTGGATGCCCTGCTGTGAGGCCTTAAAATGAAATAATCTAAAAATGACTTGATATCATTGGTTATATCCCATAATGGGTCTTGACCGGTCTTCCCACAGAATCCAGGTCAGATCCAAAACAGATACTGAAAAAAATGCTTAAAGGACTCTTGTAAGAGCAATAATTAGTTATTTTGTTTATTTAAAAAAAATAACCATCAAATAATAAAGTCATAAGTTTCTCTGTCAATTAGGAAACAGATATGTTCTGGAAATATCTCATAATGCATGTTTCACAACATTAGACTTTCATTTGGGGAGGTAGTCAAGTAATTCAGGGAACACAAGATGATGAAATCAGGTCTAGATGCTAATGCCTTACATTGATGACATCATCACTTCATGCCAGCTTTCAAAAATACAGGGGCTGAGAAGTCCTGATTGTGTACCTAATTAGTTTGTGCACTGATTTGTTTCCTAAAAAAGCAAAGATCAAAGATACTTGTGAGAATAGATAGATAAACAGATAAATAGATTGTGTCAAGTTTGGTGCCATAGATATCCTCAAAAGGTGACTCCCTTCCAAGTCATTGAAACCAGACCATAAGCTAATGTGGAGAGAACCACCCGAAAAGCAAATTAAAGGCCTTACCAACAGAAACTGCCAACTTTTCAGGCACAATGTTGCATCAACACAGTACCCTTAATTGGCTGTAGATTTTATTGTAAAGTGGATTCCCTTGAGAATGAGCCCTTGCTGGGGTATTCATTTTAAAATTAATTTTATTACAGATGGCTTTGTTATTGATTTTATATTCACATATTTCATGAACTAAAAAGTGGTGGATTAAATGCTTACAGTACATTACGTGATGCTAACAATGCTTTAAAAATCCATTATCCATGTTGAGTTAATAACATCTGAACGGATGCAATGTGTCCTGAGGGGAGGACAGATAATTGTCAACCCATTGGAAGGTTCTAAGCATCATGTTTATAAAGCTGTGGCATTTAATATGACATTTTCCAAACAATAGGCTATTTAAACTAAATCCAAGGGACATGTGTGTGTTCTGAGTTTTAGCGCTGGTGGGATTTTTTTTGGAATACCATCACTTAGCAAATGTTAGGTGTGTACTGAATCTTGGATCCGTTTCTGAAATTTGTCCAAATACTTACGTTTCTGCAAAGTATCATGTACCAGCTCTCCGGGGAATATCTGGGCTTATCTAGCACTAGCGAAATACCTCACACATATTTTCTTTTAACAAACGTTCAACCCAAGATATAATTTCCCTGATGATCATTCTTGGTAAAGTATACCAAGAAGAACAGGTGGAGCTACCCCCTCCTCTGGAAAGCCCCAGTCTAGCCTAATTTATTTTATAATTTACATTTCTAATATCTGTAGTGTAAGGCCCTCTGCCCGCTCTGCCTTACATACCCCCTTCTCTTAAGGGTTTCCTATGACTCCCCTGCCGTTGCATATTCTCGTCTGGCAGGGAATCCCAAATAGTGTTATGTATATGTGATGTAATTCGGGATTACCCTCTCCCACCCGTCCATTCACTAGCTCTGTGACCGCCAATAAGGTTATTTATCTGTTAAATAGAATCAAAGATTATATATTTAGTTCAAAATTCATAGGGTAAGCAAAACTCATGAGCTTAATACTTTCCTGTGTTATATTTAAAGGAACACTACAGTTTGTGAAATATGCAGCAATTTAACAACATTTGCATATGTGTAATCAGTGAACATAGACACATTTCTTGAGAAAACATTAATGTTAGCATACTCTCATTGTATATGGGTGCTTTTATATTGTACCTCTTGAGCGCTGCTTGTTGGCCTGGAGCTTCACGGGGAAAGAAATTATACTTTCAGTTGAACATTTAATAACACTTAGTTTAACAAAATTGTGGCATCCTTTCAGTGAATAAAGATCTAATGAGCATCTTAGGAGCCATGTAGATTGTTTTTTTTGGAGAGGTGGACCTGCAGGTGGTGTTTATAATCCAGAGAGATGATGTGAGAGTAGTGTCTTTTGCACATATGGAAGACTGCCCTCTCATTCACCATACTATGAAACTACAAATACTGGCAAATCTTGATTTCTTGCCCTGAGTCCTTAGATATTGTTCCCCATACATGCAGAAGAAACTGGAAAACCGACCTGCTTGGAAAAAGATATTTTGAATTCCAATATGATAGTATTGTTATTACAAGTCAAAGATGCTATAATCCAATGAAAATGAAACAAACGAAAACAATAAAATATCAGACAAAAGCTGGAAAATATTTTGGAAAAGTAGAACCTATTCCTACATATGCATGGTTGCCGCTGGACAAAGCACTCCGTTTTTGACCTGACACACAAGTTCTGTGCAAAATTGTATGGCCTTGATGAGCTTCTTGTAAGTTGGGACATTGACCCATTTTGCCCACGGTGCAGAGTTGGCTGTAGACTCTATGGGCAGAGTTGATGGCTGCCCCTAGTGAACCATGCACCATTTTAGTTGTCCTCCATTGAGTAGATCATAATTTCTTTCTAAAATGCTGATATTTGTTCCAGAATGACCCCCTATTTTACCTAATATTGCCTAATCACATTGTTATGCACAAGGGTTTTGTTTAATAGTGAAAATCTCAATTGTATCAGAATGAACAAGTGCCTACGTTATGAAACATGACAATCTCCTGACAATACTGACACCAAAACTATCCCGAAAACAATGGGCAGAGAATGTTTGTGTTTTTTTTTTACTTGTTTAACAAGCTGAGTGTTTAAGACTGCTTCTTGGTCATCATTTTCGATCAATTACATCTGGCGCTCCCTGGAGAGGATATTTAGAACAGAAAGGATAACCCTGTCTCTGTAGTTTAGAAGCTCATAAGTAAGCTGTCTGCATACATTAGTGAATGCAAATGGAATCAGACAGAGATTTAGCACTATGTTATGTGATGGCGCAAACCCAGAGAGACGTTTTAATGGCAGTGCAAGCACACGAGAAACCTCATGTCCATCTAAATATATAGTATATTAGATAGTTCACCAAGCGATGCAGGCACACAATTACCAAGTATATTCATATTATACCAGTGTTCAGTGTTTAACCCATAGCTTTATATATATTTTTGAAGAACTAAACTTAAAAATAGCCATATATTTAAGTAAAAGTAATACCAACTGTGTTTTTTCCTTTTACTTACCTTTTTGGACATTTTGGTTTCTGCTGAACATATTCTTGAGCTTGGGGGAGATTTTGAATGCACATGAAGTTTCTATCTATACAATGGGAATATTGCATCTACAACTGCCAGTACTTTTATAAGGCCTAATGGAAAGCTCATTAGTATACCAGAATGTAGCATCATGGGAGACTATGTAAAATGTAAGGAACCCTGCAGTGAAGAATAACTGCACATAAAAGTGAAACATGCAAAGGCTTTGTTTATTTATTTATTAATGTTTTTGCTTTTTTGCTATATAAATATATTTGACCATGAAGTTTAGTTATTGATCACAGCGGCCCTTTAAACAATTTCTAATAATTTACAAGCCAGGTAAAATATCCACTTTGCTTGATTCTTTTTGTCAGTCTGAAGTCTTAAAAACCCAACTTGCTTTTATTGAAGATTATTTAGAAAATTCCCCAGGTCCAAATGTATGCTTGAGGTGTGGCATCCATATTTTTTATGAATACGCACACATATAAATATATTGATACAATTGTAATTAGAAGGGATCAGGATAAATGTTTATGTGGTAAAAGAGATTTAGGAAGAGAACACCATTTCATTTATAGCTTATTTAAGGATTTAAACATTCAGGATGGATATAAATTGCATTTAATAATGCATTGGCGATCCAGACAAAAGCAGTCCTGATTCATTCCCTGTTGTAGAGTGTTATAAGTATCAATATAACTCTTTAAATATTTAGGTTTCTGTTTCCTTGAAAATAGAAGCTGTCCAAGAGATCTTTAAGGGCCACTGTAGTCATTTATTAAAAATAGACATTTCTTCTTGATAACAGACAACCTATTTTAAGAAAGTGAAAACAATGATAAATCTTTTTAAAATATTATCTTATATATGCAATTATGCTGCATCAGAATCTACCATTTTGGTTTATTTATTCTGGTCTATATCCTGGGATGGGAGGAGACCTTGAAGATTTCATCAGCCATAATGGTGATGCGGCAGCTACACAGGCCAGTGCTTTCAACAGGACTAATAGAAAACCTGTAAGTGTATAAGAACACACTCTCCTAAGTACCAGACAGAACAGGAGCAGAAAACACAATGGAATCCCACAGTAAAGATTAATTTAGCATAAAACATATTTAAGTTTTTATTGTCTAAAAACATTTTGCACATATTTAGTTATTAATAAATGCATATAGAAAAAACAGGATTACAGTGATCCTTTTACCTCCCTGGTGGTCTGGCCGCATCAGTGCCCCCGTGGTACACTCGGGGGTGCTGATGTGGCCAGACTGCCTTGTTCCGCCCCCCCTGCATCGCCTACGCACGCAGGGAAGGGAACCCGGAAGACAGATGCGTGTGATCTCGAAGTGGTTTGGGTTTGCCGCTTTAGGTACTGAACATTAACCCTGAGCCACGCTTGGGATTACCGCTAAGGCGGTTAAGGACCTCTGAATGCCAGACTCTCTGTTAGCAGATGCCAGGTCAACATGAGTACCACCTCCCATCATCTACCAAAAGTTTGAAACTACAAGGAATTTCTTACCCTCTGTTTTGCTGACATTGATATTATGGAGCTGCGTATAGAAATCTTGATCTGATGCCAAACGCATGAAGCACTTTGCAGAACAATTAATATTAATCAAACAGCAGCCGGGAAGAGACAGCATTACTCAGGAGATCCTGTAACACATACTAATATCGGCATACGTGAGTGAAGAGGCATTTCATGGGGATATCCTTTTGTTTGACTTTGCCTTGGAACTCAACGTCTATTTTCTAAAATATATGAAATGGTCATTAAGTCCACAATAGACCTGATTGTTATCTTGATTCTTAATAGCGGTGCCTTATTTTCAAGCATTGGCCCTTGTCTCCAATTACAGTTATTGCTATTGCTTGCTCAGTAATGAGCCTGCATTTTAATGCTTTGCCAACTGCTTAATCTACATGAAGAAGAGTCTCTAGTACAAGCCATCCATTGCGCTAATAGCAAAAGTGCTTAGTAAAATAGCCTTATGATAGAGTGTGTTTTATTTGTGTTGATATGGCTTCCAGCACATTGCTAAACAATAATCATTCATTTTAACTCCTAATCTGAGGTAAAATTTTGAGTTAATGGCTAGTAAATTGTCTCCTTCAGGTTAACCACTGGCATGGCCTTTAAACGGTTAAATGTAGGTATATTTAGTAGCTGGAAATTGAGTGCCAAATACTACAGAAAAAAGTTCAAGCAATACGAGTCAACCATTAATCCAATGTAAAACTGCCTTGTGATACAGTGTACTTAATTTGTGTTGATATGGCTGCTTATATGTTGTTGAACAATAAGCAGCCATTTTATCTCCTAATTTGAGGTAAAAGTTTTATTCTGAAGAAGGTAAATGTGGCCTTTGAATAGTTTGCCTTCTCATTAGTTGCTAATAGCCTTATAACATGTTTACTGGTTATATCTTGTCAACAACAATTAGCCATTTTAACTCCAAATCTGAGGTAATTTCAAGAGAATGCAAATGGGCTTTCGCAGGTACCCATCTGGGTGGTCTTTAAATGAATAAATATAGACATTGTTATGTGTTGTAAATAGTTGTCTGTCACAATCTTTAGGAAAAAAATAAACAATACAAGTCATCCATTGCTCATTGTCAAAGCACTTAGCAGAATAATCTTTTAATGCAGTGTGTTAAATTTGTGTTAATATGACAATAATTGTAATTTTTAATCTGAGATAAAAAGTTTATTCCAAAATAAGTAAATGTGGCCTCAGATTGAAATTGGGATATTCCTCTCAGGAGTAAATACAAATCTTCTCATTAGTTGTAAATAGCCTAATATTACAGTGTGTTTTATATGACTGCTTATACTTTATAACCTATAATAAACTATTTTAACTCATAATGTGATGTAAACCTTGAGTGAAGATGTAGTATATGGTCTTCTTATAAGGTTTAAATAAATATATGTCGCCTCATCAGGTTTTTGTGTGTCCTTCAGTCGTGTCCAACTGCCCGTGACCTCATGGGCCATAACACACCAGGCACATCTTTTATGTCCATGAGTGGGTTGCCAGGTCCTTCTCCAGTGGGCCACAGCATACAGCTCCTGGTATTCCTAGGTGGTCTCCTATCCAAGTACCGAACAGGCCCAACCCTGCTTGTCTTCAGGGTGGTGTGACCTCTTGGTGCCCTGACTGGAATCAAATCCAGGTTGCAGCTTTGAAAGCACCAAAACCCAACCACTGGACAACCAGGGAACCCTTCATCAGTTTTAGTCAGGTTTACGTAATGGAGGGCTACCATCTATAGTAAACAAGATAGCAGCAAAAACTATCCGTTGTTTCATTGTCAAATGTGCCTTGTAAATAGCCTAATGAGTGCATTTTATCTGTTAATTTAACTTCTACTACCTTACTGAGTAATAAACATTCATTTTACCTTCTAATCTGAGTTAATAATTTTAAATTAGTCAGCAGCAGTCATGTCTAAAAATGTTAAGCAGAATGTGTTTTATTTGTATGTAAACAGCTGCTCATACGTTGCTGAACAATAATCAGCAGTTTTAACTTCTCAACTGAGGTAACATTTTTAGTGTACATGAGAAATAGCCTTTCTCAGTTTGACATCTGGGTTCTTTTCATTCCAAAAAATTAAATACAGGATTTCTGATCAACTAAAAAATCTGCAAGGATGCACTAGAGGGAGCCACCCATTTTGTTGGTATCTGTTTTTTATTTTCTGTTATTTTCTTTAAGTGGGTAGTTTAAGGGACTATGGGAGTCCTCCATGGGGAGATATTGACTCCTGAGGTAGAGTGCCATATGGGTTCATAGGGACTTCCATAGTAGAGTGTTTTGATGTCATGTGGGTCCCTATCAACCCCCACAGTTATATTATAGTATAACATGGGGTCTGTAGGGACTCCTGTGGTATATGGGTTAATATTTAGGTGCCATGAAGGTCCATAGGGACCCCCATTAATATAGTTTAGCATACCATAAGAGTGTGTGGCCCCTTGTGACAGAGGTTTATTTTAGGTGGCACAGTGCTCTATAGAACCCCATTAGGTGAAGTGGGGGTCCAAAGGACCATCATGGATATACTTTAGATTACCATGAGAGTCCATAAGGATCTCCATGGTAATGGGTTAATGTTAGGTGCCATGGGGGTGCCATGGCTATGAACACTGTGAGTTTAATGGACCCCCCACACCAGAACACAAGGTGTGGGGGTAGGGAGCCCGATGACCCCATATATTTAGGGGGGAATCCTGGGGAATACACAGGCTCATAAGGATAGAGGGTATTAAGTAAGTATCCAGGGGATGGGTCATAAACGCCCTGCATATTTTTTTATTTAACTCCTTCCCTATCATGTAAAGGGATTTATATACAATTATAGGGATATGGGAGAATGTAGTATAGTGTGTTCACATTAGGTAGTGGGTAGCGTTCCTTAGCATTGCTAGCAGACTCTAAGATTCGGAGTCTCTTGTGAGCACGCTGGGAGCACCCATTCGACCTAGAGAACTACAAGTAAACCGCTATGGGGGCAAGTCAGTAATTTTTACAAGATTCTTTTTTTTTGCAAGAGCCGTAGAAAATCTGCACAGATTTGATTTTGCAAACTCCCCTAGAAGTGAATTTGCTTTAAAGAGTTCTTATAGGAGCCATGGAATAGGGCTCCAGGGAAGGAACAACAGTCTCTATACATGATGCCCCTGGTCCTCTGGGCAGGCACTCATTGTCAGTCCAAAGACTCCCCAGAGACCAAATCTGAGATATAACCCTGCAGCCTGATTGATTGCAGCAATGGAGCAAAGCAGAGCCCCTCTTATTTCAGATCTGGAATGGGCTGTGAGCAGTCTTTCACACATAAAAACACAGATTTAATTTTATTTGATTTCTTAGTGAAAAATGCACGTATTTTAAAATTTCAGAAAGGATTTCCACATGTTTTTAGTAGATCTTTACAGTGATGTGGTCCAACTTGTGCTGGTTAAAGTGGCCCTTTAAGCACCCATATGGCACCACGCATCTGAAGCCAGGCTAGGGTTAGGTATGTCTTGGAACAGGGGGCAGAGCTAGTAGACTCTAGAATTCAATAAGGACCTAACAGAGCTGTCTCACCGTCAAAGGTAACTAATAGTCAAGAAGTAGTAGATAGTGTCACATTTGGCTAAGATGATATGGGTTCCAGCTGAAGTGTATGTTCTGGTAGTGGTCCTAATTCATGGTAGAATTTCCACTGTGGCTCCAACGGGTTTAAATGTTATGGGCTGCGTGTATCAGGTGAGTAGGCGACAGCAGATTCACAGGTTCTCTAAAGCTGTTTCAAACTCAGCCATTCCTGCACTCTTGCGCAGTAATATTTGGATGTCAGAAGAGATGAAAACGATGAGAGAGAAAGAGAGAGAAAATATGTATAACAGGTAAGCGTGTATTACAGTGCAGTAGCCCAGATTTATGCATATATAAAATGTGTTCCTAAGCACAACAAATATAATTCTGTCGTATTTGTATATACATATGCAGCGTGTGTTTAAAGCCAGACCTGATAAATAAAAACTCCTGGTCTCCATGCTTCTGCCCCTGCTCTTTTTTCCACAGTTAGATTCAGGAGCTGTATATTACAAAGATGGATGGGCACAGCTGGATCTCCAAATGAATATCTCAATAGTTGACTGAGCGTTTGAGCCATCCAGTGGTCTCCTCCAGTACTCAAGTTCAGGCTCATTTGCTGTGCACGGTGGCGATGCTGCTTCCCTAGCAAGGTACCGTGATGTTTTTGTGAACAGTCTAGAGCTCCTCATTATTTATTAATCCCTTCAGCCTTGATAAAGATAAACGGCAGAGAATCTGCACATGATCTACAATTCCTACAAGGTGTTAAGTAAGCAATATCACACTTCAGCGTGTGCATTAAGGGACTCTCTATGACTTCTGCACACAGTGAGTGCAATAAAACTCTTGAAAAGGACACTTAGGCCCTGAATTTTCTCTCATGCATGTAAATAGCAAAACAGGCTTTCTTGTGTATGACAAATGAAAGGCCTGAAAAAAGTACCGTACCTTCATTCACTGTGCAAATGTAAGTTTTGAAAATACTAAAAAACTTTGCCTGGCACATAAAGTGCTTACACAAATCCAAGGGGTTTTATTGATCTGTTTGTTCACACAATGCATTGTAACAAAAGAGCCTTGTAACAATGTGGAGATACGAAGAAGAAATGTGATGACCAGAGTTGAGCAATCACCCCTTTTGTTGCTTTTTTTTTGTGCTAGCAAACTAAAAGGACATTATTTTAAAATATTAGCAGTTAATGGCTGTTTATAAAAAGCTCTTAAAGTGACACAGAAGAGTTTATTCAAATATTGAATAACTTAAAACTGTCGATAATGATAATGTTATCAATTCAACATCATCAAAAAAATTATATTTTCTTACAATTGAAGATTGCAGTTTTTACCTGTCAATTAGCCTTATTGACTTCATTAATCCCTAAGCTATCACATATATAGTTGTGAGCGTACGAGTTGTTGCTAACGCTGCGGGCTCGCGTAGCGAGTCGCGGCCCTCGCAAAGCGAGGGCACTGCCCGAGGGTCTCAGTTGCTGGCACGGAGCGCCGAAGGCGCTCCATGCCAGCAACTGCGACCCTCGCAAACTTCACATCGCAACCCAAACAGTACGACACACACATTACGACACTCGCAAACAACATACGACACACGTTCACACACATTACGGACTCGCAACACTCGGACGCAACTCGCGAACATTACAAAATGTAAAACACAATACATACACACACCACATACATAAAAAACTTACCTACACCAAGAGGGAGCACCCAGCACCTCAAAAATACAACTTAGACCTCGATTTTACTCCAAATAAAACAGTTTAGAGACTAAAAAAAAATCGAAGCGAGAGAAAAAATGGCCGACGAACAAAACGAAAACGAGGCTACAGCACTCTAAACTCGCAAAACACCACAAGAAACTCGCAAAACACCACAAAACACCTACGGATATTCCGATACAAACGTATACCACACATTACTCGGCATTTTAGGCCAATGCGGAAGTACACGACTACGCTAACGGTTTGGGCTCGCGCACGCACAGTGTTACACTGCACACATTCAGCACGCTTACACAGCAGATCCACCCCACTAATGCTGCAGCAACATCAAAACACATTCACAGCTCTTCCACACAATGCTTTAAAATAGGTAAAGTATATTAATTTATTAATGTATTATATATTTCATTATTACACACTAAACAGCATTAGCTACCTTACAATTTCATTGCCGTCATTTTTTGACGGGCAATTCGCTAGTAGACAGTATAAAAAAGAAATATTTCAAATTGGTTATTACTGACAATAATTGCCAATTATCCCTGGAGTTCTATTGTATTGTGGTTTTGTGTAAAGATATATGCTCATGAAAATGGGGACATTGACAATTATTGACAATAATTAACCATTAGAAAGAAATTTCACACTGTCCTTACTGGGTGGATCAAAAAGGCTAGTTGACAGATACAAATGCAAACTCAACTGTAAAATTTACTATAAGACAGTTACTTTTTTTTTAAATAACATTTATAAAATACTTATTACTCTCTTATATTGGGCCTTATTTAATTAGCTACTTGCAAATGCTTTGAACTCATAAATTTGGCTTTGGGTGTTTTTTTCAATAAATGTTTATATGCATTCTATTGCCGTAAGAATTCATTAGTGCCAATAAGTAATATTTGCAGAATATGTAGCAATATTGAGAGTGATTTTAAATGTGTATAAATTTACAAACTGGGCAATTGAATCGGACCCACTGTCTTTATTATCTCCTTATAAGACAAATTTTCCTTAACATCCAAGAATTTTCTAGTAAAATTTTTCTGATGCCACAAATTATTTAAATCAAAAATATTTTTTCTAATTTACTATAAAGTCTTGAGTATTACAAACCAGCATGCTGATTAATAATATGTTTACCACAAATATGTGCTACATAGAATACCTATTTCCTCAGTATGATGTCATCCGTATCTGTTAATAACATTCTACTATAAATGGGGTATTTATTATGCCATCAGAACCCAGTACATTTGCTGACCTTATTATACAATGCCTTTGGTTAATTGGATGTTGCCCCAAAATGTATTAGTGATAAAATCTGCCTGGTGTTGGATATTTGGATTATAATTTGTTTTGTTAGTATCGGCAGTTATATGCAAATGAAACTCCAATTTTTCAACTTTTTCATTCCATCAACTTTAGCATAAATGAAGCTTACCAAACAAATGTATAGTTAAGGCATCAGTGAACTCTGGAAACATTTTGTTTCATTAAATCAAAATTATTGTCTCCTAATATTTTAAGAAATATAATAGTGAAATATGTCAAATATTTTGGGATTACTTGCTTTAAATTATCACTCATATCGCTTATTATTGGGATTACCAGTCTCCAGTCGTGGCTGGTGACTTTCCAAGTTGGTGGTGTGGAAGAGCGAGACCTGGCCCCTCCCCTTACATTGACCCCTCCCCTTCGCAACATGTTACCTGTATAGGCCCTGCCCACTGATACAGACTCCACCTACTTACTTGATTTGTTTTTCCCTGTCACTTTACTTACCTATTATCTTTATGCTGGGAAGTGCCTGCATTTTCTTGATGAGGGTGAGAGAGAGGAGGAGAGAGAGAGAGAGAATGATAGAGAGAGGGATAGAGACAGAGAGGAAGGGATAGAGAGAGAGAAATCCTATGCCTCTTGTTCTATGCCTCTCTCTCCCTCCCTATCCATCTCTTCTTCTATTCCTCTCTCTATCCTTCCCTCTATATCTTTCTATCCTTCTTAGCTGAAATAATGTTTCACTATTAAGTGCTTATGAGTTTGGATATAGAGCTTTTCAAATATGTGAGAAATAGCTTGAGAGTACACGCAACAGTCTTGTGATTTATCGGATATCCCCGCCAATCTCTGTGGGTTATTCACAATAGTCTAGCATTTACTGAGGAAACTCCAGTGATATTTAAAAAAAAAATTCAAGTCACTCAGATGTTATATTAAGGGGCATAGAATGGAGACAAGAAGATAGACAGATAAGAGAGAGAGAACATTTATCTTGAAGCAAAACCCAGGATAGATTATGCATAATGGTATTGGATTACAAGAGCAAAGCCTTTGTGGACATATTTGAATGTCCCTGTCCAAGTTCCCAGAATGCAGTTGAATAACAATTTATTTTTTATTTTTTGGACTTCTAAGCAGGAAATAAGTGTACTATTTATTTACTGTACTACTGTACAGTGGAGGCTTCTATCGCTCTTTTGCCCACAATAAGTTGAATGATATAAATAAACTAGGAAATTGCCCAACAAAAATGACGGGAATAAAATTATAAGCCTGGCAAAGCTGTTTGCCACACAATGTAATGCTTTTGCCCCTCTGAGCTCCTTCATCGCTCATTGCGAGCCTCTCCCCCTGTGTACTTCAAATTTCCTTCTTTGCAATGATCAGCTTTGGCACTCATAGCAAGCCTCTCCGCTGTGTACTTTATAGGCCTTGTGCTTGAGCACCTCCGGCGCTCATCGCGAGCCTCTCCCCAACGTGTAGTTGAGGGGCCTTCGCAATTTGTGTTACTGCCTCGGGTGAAGTGTTACTGCCTCGGGTGAAGTGTTACTGGCTTGGGTTAAGGGTTACTGGCTTTGGTCTGTTTTTTACTGCCTTCTGCCTCGTTTTCATCCTGTTACGTCTTTTTCGTCCGCCAATTTTTCTTGCTTATGTGATTTTCGATCGTGAAAAAACACCAAATATGCCTTAAATTAACTTGCAACCTCATTCACAGGCTCCCTGGCTCCCCCTCTGTGCTGTGTGTGAGTGTGTA